>CAUZXS010002864.1:0-15451 GCA_963585895.1 Sepioteuthis lessoniana | reverse complement strand
ACAGAGATTGACATACACACACAGCCAATACATATCCACATATTCACTGCTTGCATTAACTCACTCATAAATGTACAATCACTGATGTAGACATACGCATTACATAGCCACACGCACACACATGCAAATGCACACACGTACACACACGTACATATATGTATGTGTTGGACAGACTGGGTTATTTAACCTCGGTAGGGTAAACAATTAGAAGGAAAATTCTGATTTTAAATCAACTGCAATCGGCAAGAAATTGACCTTGTGCCACGTCCTGTTTTTTTTTGTGGAGAGCTTGAGTAAATACAAGTATATATATATATATATATATCATATATATATATATATATGTGTGTGTGTGTGTGTGTGTGTGTGTGTGTGCTGTGTGTTAATATATTTTACGATTCTGTATATGTGTCTGTCAAAGTGTTTATTAAGCTAATCGTAGACTGAAACGAAGCTATAAAATTAGGGCACACAGTGGGTGTCAAACGTACAATTTCACGCAGTGCCTTTGCTCAGTCCGGGATATGACAGAAGGCCATTTTTTAAGACGCTCTTACGACAAATTTACCGTTGAGTTTTTTTTTAATAAACTCTGTTGGCAAATCCCCTATTTTGAGAGAGGTGCCCATAAATTTTAGACGTAAGTGCTGTTTGGAGCGGCCCCTGAATCTATCCTTATTTAATATATTTTACAGACACAGATACAAGGTAAATAACCCACAACATTAGTAATAGTCTGAGGGATAAGAAGCACATAATAGCATTATAAAGCTGAATGAATATTGTAGTGAGTTGACTGTGTTCAAATACTTTTCCATTGCGTTGGTAATAACATGATATACTTGATATAGTACTGTCTTGACCGATCTTATAGTGGTTACGATTTAAAAGTGTCTCCAAGTCATGAAACCCAGTATATATATGTCGTGATTCGTTCTTAGTTTCTCTTTTGGTTGTTGGATGTTAACGCAGAACGAGGTACCAAAGCTCCGAAAAGAGTTTGTCCCGAGAAGAATAAAGAAGGCTATCATATAGTGTCCGTTGTCCATTTCTTCCTGATTCCTGCAGAGATTAAACCGAGCGAGAGAAAAATATAAGAAGACAAAATAATCGAAGTCTGTTTTTCTCCGCGCGTGTCAAATAGCGTCACTTACCCAACAGTCACCGTTGACCACTTTACAGACCACTATTCGAGTCTCCAATACGACCAATATTCATTTGTTGAGCATCCGCGCTAATCTCTTTAACTCCTACACAATGAGAATATATATATGAGGATCATTAAATAAGTTTCAGACTTTTTTTCGTATGGGCACTTTTATTGGATTAGTACACACATGAAACTCTAGTCCCCTTCGAAGTAATCACCTCCGGCTGGCAATGCCCTTGTTGTACCGTTCCAACAACTTCTGGAAGGCCGCATCGAAGTCCTCTTGTGTGAGCATATCAATGACCTTCATCCACAGCCTCTTTCATCTCAATTGTCCTCATAATGACAGCCTGTGAACTTAGGGGATAAACCAAAAGTTACAGGGAGCAAGCTCTGGTCTATGGGGAGGCTGAGGAACTGTCTTGATGCCTATCTTGGTCAAATAGTCTGTGACAAGGATGGAGTTGTGGACTGGTGCATTGTTTGATGCAAATAAGCAAAAATATGTGATGATAAGTTCGTTCTTAGCTTAGAGTTGGTCATCGATAGAGGAAAACTATAACCCGATTTAAAAAGGATTATCTCTTCTTTGAAGATCTAAAAGGATAATCCTGGTAGATTGTTTGTTGTGCGGTGCAGTGATTTGTTGAATATTTTGTAATTTGGTATTACAACAGACCAAACCCAGTGTTATCCACCCTCGTACATTTTCATCGATTGCTTGTTCGTTTGTTTCTTTTACAAGTCACACTGTCGGTATGGTGTGGAATATACTGTATCATTTGCAGAGGAGTAAGGCACCCCCCCACAAAAAGTCGGGTCTCCTGGGTATGACACTAAAATGCATCTGATGGTGAGGCTCCAGTTCTGGAGATCTGGGGAGTATGGTGTACTTCTTCACAGCCATTACTCCTAGGTCCACTCTTACTTTAAGTGTGGTTGTATCCGTTAAAATCCAATCTATGGGTCAAATAGATCTGTTTTAAGAATTATTACTATTCGTGTACAAAAAAAAAAAAAATAGGGCAACTACAAAATAAATGTAAATTGGAACGTACAATGAACACTATTCTCTAACCTCTTGGCATAATTTACCTCTAGACAGGTTGATGTGTCTTTAAAATTAATCTTTTGCAAATGCACAAGGTTTGATTGAGCACAAGATACTTGGCATTTCGAAGTCTTAAAACAGTTCAAATTAGGAAAAAAGTTACGGATGATCAGAGCATTCTGCCTTTGACTTCGAGGTCGGCTTTAACTGATCTTATCAATCTTAAAGAAGAAAGTATTTCTTTGGGTTTCAAGGTGTACTGATATTACTCAGATAAATGTCGTATAATTTAAGAATGCTCAACTATGTCTTGACTTCCTGGAGGTGATAAGAAGAACAATCGTTATTTCCTTGTAATAGAAACATACTTGGCACAAAGTGGTATTAAATGAATATTCATTGACAATTGAATTCTTTTTTTTCATAATCTGGATGACTATTTCGACAACATTCTTCAGAGAAATCTATTTCCGAGGAAAAAGTTTTTTTTTATAAAGAGGCTTTGAATTATTTCTTTGCATGTTAGGATCATTATAGAGTACGGTTCACACCGAGTGTTTCACTTTTAAAACTCTGTGTCGAAGGAGGAGAAAGAAAAACGATTTTATTTGCTGCGAATGAAATACAAAGTTTCAATACTTTAACGAGAGCTTGATCTTACTTTAAAACGTACTTTAAAACGTACTTTTCCTCACAATTTCTCAAGATACAAAAATTATCACAGCAATAAACTTTAGAATGTCTTATAGTCGTATTAACGTATTTACATATCAGAAAACATACTGAATTATTTGACTTTATCAGAAAGAATTATATATATATATATATATATATATATATATATGTGTGTGTGTGTGTGTATGTGTGTGTGTGTGTGTGTGTATGACTTGGATGAGACTTTTTGCACAAACCGATAAAACTTTTGCAAAAGGTATGAATCCAGTTATTTTCCCTTCAGCTATGGGTACATAGTTGGATAGACTAGCCTCTTTAACGTTAATATGATAACCAGTCAAGGAGAAGGAAAATGAGAACCTGTTAAACCTCGCTTAATAAAAATCAACCTTGTGTCCCATCCAGATCGTCCGGCATATATATATATATAATTTAAAAACAAAACATTCAGAAATAGTATTCATAATAAATTTATTTCGCTTATTCTTACTCATCAGATGGATTTTAAATGGAGTTTGGTTACTTTTTTCTTTTTTTTTCCGTTTAACGCCGGCGATATATTTCACATTATTATTGCGTTGTGATCTCGTATACTTAAAAAAAAAAACTAACAGTTTCGAATTTTTTCTTTTTATTCACGATTTTTATCGTTATCAATTTTGTTTATTTCATATTAGTAACCTGATTTCAGCTTTATTATTTAAAAACCATAGGGTTTTTTTTTAAATATCTGCTTATCTAAAAAATTTTTTTTACAATTTCAAATAAATAGTTTTTGAAATATATTAGTAATTTTTCAATGTTTAGTTGCTTCAAAGAAATATCAATTTCTCTTTATAATTATATTTAGATTTTAGCGGTATTGAGACTCTATTCAACGTTTTAGTCCTGTGTATAAAAATTGTTTTTTGTTATAGCTATTAATTTCAATTTTTTAATTTCATTATTTCAGGAAAGAAGTTTTTAATTATATTATTATAAGAACTTTGTGCGTAACAAAAGTGTAAGAGAATTAATCCAGATAATTATCTTAGTTAAAATATGTAATCATCATCATGATCATCATCATGTCGTGCTGCGAGCACGGATTTCCCTGACCCTTTCCCGGAACCCCTCTCTATTGTCCATCGCTCCAGGCGGATCCTCAAGGCTACATGCTGTATCGGCACAGAGCTGTTGTAGATTGTTTCTTGTTGGTCGCCCAACCTTTGTCCATTTGTCTATTCTGTTCTGGTTATATACGGAGTTACAGTATCAGAGCAGTAATTTACGAAGCTCTTTGCTTCGATTTGGCACAAGGCCGAATGAATGGGGCACCCAAAGAGACTCGAACTCACTCGTATAGGTTTGCTAGTAAAGCTTGCTAACCGTTACACCACCAAAAGTGCCCTGCAGTATCGGAGCAGTATGTCGTCGAATTTCCTTGTCTTCCATACTTTTAGGGATATTTCATCAAGACCTGCAGCTTTTCTATTTTAGATTTTTCTTAGTACTAAGTCGGGTTCTTCTTGCATAAACTGTTCTAGTTTGATGTCTTGTTGATTAATATACTCTATACCCTTATTTTTTAATTATCTAGATTTATATTATAAAAAGTATTATAAATTTGCTTAAACACTATTTGAATATAGAAATTATTTGATATCATATTAGGTATTTATTCATATGTCTACATTTACCAATAAATTCTTTCCTTTCATTCAATAAATTGATAGTATCTTTATATTTCACAGTACTAATTTTCTCATCTAGGTATAAATTACACCTACCTTGTAAACTACTCATTATTGATGATTTTTTTCAAAATTTCCCGATTTATTATTGGAATTAACCCTTAGTTCTTTATATATATATATATATAATACTTTCAGTGAAACCACTCTGTGGACCATCCGTGGCAAAATTGAGTGTCCACTTTATTTCATCCACATTTTCATGCAACTTCATCATGACTCGAAAGCTCGAATTAACTTCAGCAGCTTATTTTTGCAGCCTATCTCTATCGATGACAGGGTTAAACCAAGTGACATTCCTGCTTCAAACCCTTTTTTCTTCATATATTTTGATCTAATTCTCTCGTATACTTTCCAAGATTATGACATCGGCGTCTACATTTGATTAAGAACCTCAGGTAAAATCTTTGATCTCACGCTTCAATACAGAATCAAAGACTTTCCAGATCTTTGTTCTAGGGCAGTTCTACGCTGACGATGCAGATCTCGTTCCTCACATCGAAGAAGATAGGTAAACTGTAATAAAACTTTTCTTCAGAACATGTACAACTTTTAAGCTGACCATCAGTCTAAATGAAGACAAAAGTCATGTTCACTCCACCTCAAAGTCTGTTCTAGGTCGAACCAAACATCTTTATCAATGGTACGATGATCATTAAAAAAAATCCAGACTTTTTCGTATGGGGACTTTTATTGAAAGTACACACAGGAAACTCTAATCCCCTTCGAAGTAATCTACTCCAGCTGCAATGCCCTTGTTGTACCGTTTCAACAACTTCTGGAAGGCTCCCTGGGAGTCCTCTTGTGTGAGCGTGTCAATGACCGTCACTGCCTCTTTTATCTCCTAAATTGTCTCGTAACGATTGCCTGTGAGCTTAGGGAATAAGTCAAGGTCACAGGGAGTAAGCTCTGGACAATAGGGAGGCTGAGGAACTGTCTTGATGCCCATCTTGGTCAAATAGTCTGTGACAACGATGGAGTTGTTCACTGGTGCATTGTCCAGGTGGAAATATCACTAACCCGATTTGAAGAGTGCTGGCCTCTTCCGACGGAATCTCTTCCTGAACTCCCTTAAAACCTCAACATAGTAACCCTAACCCTAACCCTTAGGCCAATCAACTCTGGTGTATTGACTTCCTTACTCCTCCCACACCTCTCATCGTCCCTCACAGACTCCCTCTCTTCCTTGAATCTCTTATGCCACTCAAAAACTGATGCTTGATTCATGCAAGATGCTCTAAAAGCAGTCTGAAGCATTCCATGCATTTCTGTGGCATTTTTTCCAAGTTTAAAACGGAATTTTATTGCATGTCGTTCTTCTAAAGTGTCCTCACGTCGAGATTGCATTTTTGAAATTCACCAGCTGTGACAATCAGGCTTTAGTAGGGTGTATTCCAATTGCTGCAGTAGCTGTTCATTTGGAGCTGAAATCATAAAAATTGGTCGGTCATCTCATAAGATGTATAGCAATAACATAGTGAATTTTCAAGAGTCTACGACAATTTTAAATGACTGTACAAAAAAGTCTGGAAACTTATTGAAGGCACTACGTACTTGATTGAATGTGGTTGATTATTTTGAACTACATAAATACGTTGATTTCAGATGAAATTGATGACCTTGGAACGAGATCGGAGGGATTAAAGATCAGAGAAAGAATAGAGAAAATCTAGACCTCTGTAACATACCCATACATGAATATGTGAAACGTACACAGAATGTTCATAACATATATACATAGAACATAGGAATCCCGAAACACGAAAAACACGTAACGACTTCTTAGTTCAGGTACGAACCTTTTTATTACCTTTGAGTTTAAAGGTTCCTCGACATAAGGAACAGAGATACACATTCTTTCTATTCTGGCTTTTTCATCCGCCCCATCACGTGCGGTGCCCGTAGCGCACAAATTCGTCTGGCCTCAGCGAGCCCCGAAAGTCGACCCTTCCCGTTCGGGGTCTAGTTCTCAACTAACTGACTTTTTTCAAATCCCCCAAAATCCTCTGCGCACGCTTCCGGTGCATGACGTCATTCACATCCCCTGGTCCTGGGATTTTTATTTTGACATTTGTGAACGACACATCCCCCCCGTGCGCGTGTTAACACCTGCGCTCAAATTTGCACCTAACTAACCCACGTGCTGAGCCGAAAGGTTCTCAGCCTAACTAAACCCAAAGGCAAGATATATAAAACGAAATCCCTCGGCCATTATATTACACCTCGGCACTGTTAAGATGAGCTAAAATGCATAGAAAAGTCCTGGAGACTTGGAGGGACTTGCTGTCAGTGAAAAACATCCATTTTGAGATGGTGTGAATAAACTTGCCAAGATTGAAAAAAAGAAAAGTAATTCATCACTGGACTTTGGAAAACAGTTTATAATTGTTACACAGTTGAGCTTCTTTGTTCAATGGCATATCAACCTTCATGGGTTATTAAATGATAAATCATCCTTACAGAAGAACAGTAGTGATGCTATTTAACCCATAACTGGAGGGATAAGAGGGTTCATGCCTTTCCCAAGGGAATTACTCCAAAAGTGAACGTTATAGTCTAACTGGAGTTTAAACATTAACCACGGGTACTTCCCCTTATTTTGCATATTCAAGTACTAAACCGCCATCGTATTTTTATCTGTTTACACAACTAACTCAAATGAAAAGGTCGTTTATCTTTCTGTTTCCATAGATTTTCTTGATTCTGTTTTATGTGAAACTGACTTCCAATTGAAAAAAAAGACAGTTGATGAAGCATAAAATTAAACTTGTTGGACTTTTAGCCTGATCAATCGACTGTCATCTTAAAAGACTTGAGACTCTTTCTTCTTTACATATTTTAAGATATCGTTCAACAAAAACTGGTCTAATCAGTCCTGTTAAGCTGGATGAAAATTCATAAAACAAACATAGAATTGATATTAGGATGCAATTCTGCCGTATTAGAGCATATTTTCACATTTAATGTTGTAAGATTTAAAAAAAATTAAACTTGTTCCCCGTGATTCATTAATTCACTCACACACAAAATTTATATTAACATTTTTTGTATTGTTTCTTAAGATTTATTTATTAGAATACGCCGACGACACCTTTATAGATTGGTAAAAACTCTTCCCACCGATCAGACAACCTGTTGGCTGTGAGGGCAAGCCATAACTTTAACTAATGTCTAACTTTAAGACTCTAGGTTTTGAGTACTGGAGGCTTGAAATTAGAAAGAAAAAAAATGTTTAGTGGAAAGAAAATATTAACCAAGAGTCTACGGTTTGAATACTGAAAACCAGAAAAGCTTAGTAGAAAGAAAATATTAACCAAGAGTCTAGGGTTTGAATACTGAAAACCAGAAAAGCTTAGTAGAAAGAAAATATTAACCAAGACTAGGTTTTGAGTACTGAAAGCCAGAAATTAGCAAGAAACAAAAAAGAAAAAAAGCTTAGTAGAAAGGAAATAAAACAAAGACTCTAGGTTTTGAGTACTGAAAGCCAGAAATTAACAAGAAACAAAAAAGAAAAAAAGCTTAGTAGAAAGGAAATACCTACAAAGACTCTAGGTTTTGAGTACTGAAAGCCAGAAATTAGCAAGAAACAAAAAAGAAAAAAAGCTTAGTAGAAAGGAAATAAAACAAAGACTCTAGGTTTTGAGTACTGAAAGCCAGAAATTAACAAGAAACAAAAAAGAAAAAAAGCTTAGTAGAAAGGAAATACCTACAAAGACTCTAGGTTTTGAGTACTGAAAGCCAGAAATTAACAAGAAACAAAAAAGAAAAAAAGCTTAGTAGAAAGGAAATACCTACAAAGACTCTAGGTTTTGAGTACTGAAAGCCAGAAATTAGCAAGAAACAAAAAAGAAAAAAAGCTTAGTAGAAAGGAAATAAAACAAAGACTCTAGGTTTTGAGTACTGAAAGCCAGAAATTAACAAGAAACAAAAAAGAAAAAAAGCTTAGTAGAAAGGAAATACCTACAAAGACTCTAGGTTTTGAGTACTGAAAGCCAGAAATTAGCAAGAAACAAAAAAGAAAAAAAGCTTAGTAGAAAGGAAATAAAACAAAGACTCTAGGTTTTGAGTACTGAAAGCCAGAAATTAACAAGAAACAAAAAAGAAAAAAAGCTTAGTAGAAAGGAAATACCTACAAAGACTCTAGGTTTTGAGTACTGAAAGCCAGAAATTTGCAAAAAAAAAAAACCTTTGTAAAAACATGATAATAACTAAGACAATATAAACGAAAGCAATGTAAATCTCAAAAATGAAATCGCAATGAAACCAAGATCCTAAATAAATCCGAGAGAATTGTCAGTATGGATATTGAAAGTGACAATATAATGGCAAACCACAAATGTAAAAATAAATGTTAAGATACCGACTACGGAACAAAACCATCAACAACAAAGCACACACACTCCTGTGAAGTAGAATTGTCCACTAACTTTTGTCCCGCCATCAAGCAAAATATTTATTGGATTGAGTCATAAATAATTTCTCTGTTTTTAAAAGCAAGTTGTAACTTCCAAGTTTTCAACGTATCCATAAATTACCTAATTTTAGAGTTCTTTCCTTGGTAATTCTTATTTCGATAGTTAAATAGTTCACATCATAATTTAATCCATGATTTAACATCCCTAAAATTGATGAACTGAAAGTGCGTATACGACAAGTAATGTTGTGGGAGTTTAAAAACAGAAAGAAAAAAATCGCCAAGGTGTTATTAATGGCCGTCGTGTCCGAAACTGGTTTTCAAAGTTTTGTTTTGGCACTTCATCATTAAAGGATGAACACAAACAAAGACACTCATCATCAGAACTAAATTAAGATGCTTTAAGAAAACTGGTGAAATGCATTCCGGGCAAAAGTGATCAAGAATTAGCAATTAGCATCAACACATCCCAATTCACAATTTTCCGCCACTTGAAAAAGATAGAAAAAGTGAGCGAGTTAGGTGTTTGTGTTCCTCATACTCTTAGTGAATAAGAATGATAGCATAGCTATAACGACAAGGCCTGTTTCTCAAGAATATCAGGGGGGAGGTGTCCTCGTAGTGTAATGGTTAAAGCGATAGACTGCGGAATCGTAGTAAGCGAGTTCAAACTCCAGTCGCGCTATTACGTTCACTTTCGGGCAAATACCCTTGGGAAAGGTATGAACCCCCTTATCTTCCCAGCTATGGGTTAAATAGTACCGCTACTATTCTTCTAGGAGAATGGCTTCGGCATTAAATAACCTAAAAAGGTTGGTATGCCATTAAACAATGAAACCAAACCAATCAAGAATATCATTATATGTGACCAAAAATTGGTCTTTTATGACAATAATCAATTCAAAAAAGCAGTGGAATCTTCGCTGCCATCCCCAAAAGTGGAACTTCATAGGAAAATGATATGCTGTATGTATGGTGGAATCATCGTGGTACTTTGAGATGTTATACCGCAACCAGACTCTCAATGTAGATTTATAATCTCAACAGCTGTCATGTGTGCATGAAAATTTTCTAAGAACACGCCAAGTACTTGTCAAAAAACATTGTGCTCGCCACCCCCAATGATGTAAGGCCACATTCAGAAAGAATACAGCAGAAAAAAATAAAGTATTTAGCAGGTCTGTTCAACCCCATCCATCATATTCCCTAGACCTTGCACCAAGTGATTTCCATCTTTTTCCTTCTCTACAAAATGCTCTGAACGACAAAAATGTTTTCAAGAATATCAGGGGAAAGTTTTTGTGGAAAACCTTTTGAACTCGAAATCAGCTAAATTTTCCTAGAGAGGAATCAACAAAATACCTGATAAATAACAAGGCGTCATTCAAAATAATTGTGACTATACTATTTGAAATTAAATTGTTAAATCATTCATGAAAAAATTATATTTTACTGAAATAGAAATTGACCCAACGTAATAATTACAAAAGTATTTACTTACAAACTATTCGCTTACAACCATATAAAAAAAAGATTTTTCATTAAATAACCCACAAGAATTGATATGCCCGTAAACAATAAACAAACAGGTCTATAGATAGATGTGACTCTTAAATATATAATTTACCAAATTAAAGCACAGTATTGATATACCATATAAGCTGAGTATTGTCATAAACACTACTGATATACCAGATTAAAGGTAGCGTATTGATACACAACATCCAAAGACTACAGGTAAATATATGATTTAATACAAAGAAGAGAATATAAACGTTAATGCAAGACAAACAACTACATATCGTAAGAAAATGTTTGTAAATGTCTATTTGTTCAAGAATCCTCCATAAGTGAATTTGAGGTCACAAAGGGGCTTCTTTTAGACAACGAAGATCTTTTCGAGAATAGATTAACATTTGAATCAAAGTAAAGTACAATTCTGGACTTAAAGAGTATAAGAAAGAAAGAAATAAAACATGCAGATTTTAATGCAATACAAACACTCACAAGGTTCCCATGTAATATACTTTCTATCAATGATATATAACATAAGATTAAAATGGACGTTGAGTTCAGTAAGGGCATAAAAATCGATAAATATTTTTCGGTGATTTGGTCTTCAGATGCGATGATAATTTTGATTTCATGAATTTCAGACACTCAAATGTAGAATCTAAGTAATCGTCGACAGTTGAGACGTAGGCTGATATTTTTCGATTTTTCAAGAAGTTGGTCTTTTGCTGATAAGAATTTTTTTTTTTTACTTATGTATAAATTTCTGACCCTCAAGAGTCGATCATGTCGATATCAAGTTTAATCTTGAAAAATAAATCAGCTTTTACTTCAGAATGTGCAGTATTTTAACTATTTTAATTATCGAGTCTGTTTTTATTTTTGAGTGAGTTTTTGTATTTTTTTAATTAAATTCTTTTAAAGAAAAAGTTTGTATCAGAAATAGTTGTGTTTTGCTCAGATTCAGTGGTAAATGGGAATTTCAATGGGAATTAATGACGTCATTCTATGTTAATTTTATATCCACTTCACACGTTCTTTTCTCACAACGTTGATATAAGAAACAATCACCCTTTCATGTCTGTCAATAAACAGACATACATACACATACACACGAATATTTGCACGTGTGTGTGTGTGTGTGTGTGTGTTATCTTTTTGTATACACACTTACACACATACACATTATTTATTTATGAAGCATTGCTTAGATGTGACTGAAAGCCAGATGTATGGAGCCCCTAATTAGACTCACACACACACACACACACACATACACACACACACACACACACACATATATATATATATTCTCTTTTTTGTCTATACACAGGTACACACACATGTATACACATACACGTACATACCAGCGCATATACATACATATTTTTGTGTATGTATTCACATTCTTTGTGTAGACAAACACAAATACAAACGCACACAGTCATATATATATACAAGGATGTTAGTGTGCATCGTATCTTTCTTTGTGTACACACCACACACACACACACACACACACACACACACACACACACACACACACACACACACACACACATATATATATATATATATATATATATATACGTGTATGTTAATATGTGTATTCGCTTTCTTGGTGCATACACTCATTCAAATAGATTTATGTATATGCTATCTTTCTTTGTGGACGCGCGCGCGCGCACACACACACACACACACACACACAGATATATATATATATATATACGTGTTTGTATATATATATATATATATATACACAAATGCAAACGCACACATTTATATATATATATATATATATGTATATATATATATATGTATATATATATATGCCCAAAAATACAGAAGTTTCCCCAAATTTCATGCATCCTCAATTAATTAAAGAATTTTACAGAACAAAAAAAAAAAAGATCAAATTTAGAAAAAAATTAAGCAAAAACATTTGATGTTTATCCTTATATAACGCGCGGATGCGTTCGAGAATATTTAAACTAAGAAACTGTGAAAACATTTAAGTATATAAATTATATTAGCCTCCACCCAATACTCCACTACCACCACTACCATAAGCAGCATCTTACGTAATGCAGGGAGGTGATGTTTATGCTAAGAACTCTCTTGGTGATGGGTGGGTTGTGCAAGAAAAAACTTCATTTGTCACGGAGTAATCCTGACCCATCTCTCTTTTAGTGTTACCAGAGGGCGATACCCGCTTAGGCTGAAACTGATAATTATTCTTTGGTCACAGAAGTACTGGAGTTATCTATCTATCTATCTATCTATCTATCTATCTATCTACCAAATAAGTCTGTTCACATCTATCTATCTATCTATCTATCTATCAAATAAGTCTGTTCACATCTATCTATCTATCTATCTATCTATCAAATAAGTCTGTTCACATCTATCTATCTATCTATCTATCTAAGGCTGTTGTATTCATATATTATCCATTTTCTTCAGCTATTTATATACGTTCCTCCTTTTCTTAGATGCAGACACCATTTACTTGGAGGTTTGTAAACAAGAAACTTTTCACTCGTACATTTCCAAATAAAATCATTAATAATAATAAACTTCCATCATCAAATATTGACACAATATATGTATACGTATCAAGTGCCTGTGGAGTAATGGTTTTTGTTGTAGCAAATAGACACGCCGACCCGAGTTCAAATCTTGGACGAGTCTGCATATTACATAGCACTAATACCATTGAGAAAGGCATGAATCTAATTATTCACCCACCAGATATGGGTAAATAGTAGGGCAGACTAAGTACTTTAGCCTTAGTAAGTCAACCAATCAAGGAGAAGGAAAACTCTGTATTGAAACCAGTTAAACTCCGCTTAAAAATTGACCTTGTGTTGCATCTTGCCCGTGCAAAGAGGTTGGTATATATATATATATATATATATATATATATATATATATATATAAGTAAGTAAAGTTAGCGACCATAGTCGAGGGCGACCAGGGGGCTCCCTTTTCAATAGCTACCACACCAAAGTGTAGGGGAAGGCGCTACTCCTTTCCCTGGATTGCTCCACTTTACCCTCGATACGTACCTTATATTGCTGAGTGTTAAGCAAGGAGGTATCAGGTACCATTTTAAAAGTCTTTGGAATGACGTGACCTGGGATTGAACCCAAGTCTCCCGAACCATTGTCGAACACACACACACACACACACACACACTCTCTCTCTCTCTCTCTATATATATATATATATATATATATATATATATATATGTGCAGACAACATAGGTAACCAGCTCAAGCCAGATCATTACGGATAGTATGGAGCAGATAGCAAGAAGCATCGGTCACTACAAAAATTATATATATATATATATGTCGTATATATTTAAGTATGTACATATGTGCATAACTTATACATATATATGCATGTATATATATATGGCACTAGTGGTGTAATCGTTTTTGTTGTGGAAAATGCACAATACGAATCAATACGAGTTCAATTCGCGGACGATGCAGTTTGCATTTCTTCATAGCGCTAATACCATTTGCAAATGTATGCATTGAACTATTCACAAATAAATGGGTTAATTGTAGGTCAGGCTGAGCTCTTTAATCTTGGTATAGCAACTGATGTAAGAGAAGAAAAGCTCTGAATTTAAACTAGTTAAACCCTGCTTAGAATTGACCTTGTGCCATAACCTGCTCGTGTGATGGTGTTGGCTATATATATATATATATATATAATGTCAATTCAAAAAAACATTGTGTCTGAAGATATATTTAAAATGAACATTGAATGAGACCGTAATTTCTTTAGAATAGTACCTTTGTCATTAAAACACATTCTCCTAGGAGCTTTACATTGGTCAAGGCATCTTTGAATTTTCTCGTCTGATATAGTGTGGAGCTGCGACTTTGTCCTTCTTTTAATGTCTTCAAATGTCTTACCATAGAGTTGATTTTTTAGTTTAGAAAACAAGGTCTTTCACAATTCTGTGTTTCATCAAAAACTGCTGATTCCCCGAGAATTGATACTGATTCGCCTAGATATTTTTACATTGCAGTGTAAAACTTTGAGATATCATCCTTATTGAAGTTATTCGGTTGTGTACTCCTTTTTTTATTTAAATTTTAAAATAAAAAAAAAAAATCTAAAACCTTTGACAAGATTTTTTTTCTGACCCCAAATAGTGCGCTGCTCAGAATTATTTGAAAATTACAAAAACCCTCTCCGGTGTCAAAAATTGCAGAAGCTATAAATTATTTTCAGAAAGGAAAGACCCAAAATAACTTAATTCCAATTTTGTATATACCAATGTTTGTATTTTGTATTTCTTGGTTAGTTTTGTACATTTTTCTTTTGGTTTGGTTTGTTTGGGTTTTATGGCATATCAACCTAAATAGGTTATTTAATACCAAATCCATTTTTATACACATAAACAGTTCTTTTTCAAAGAATTCAGTTTAGCATAAATACTCCTTGGAGGATTTGGTGCATATTTTTCTATTTAATAATTTTATTCTAATTTTATGTACGTTTTTCCATTTATTAGTTCTCACCTTTATACATTTTGAATTTCTTTAATTCCTTTATATCTTTGTTTAATTCAGTTTGAAAACTGTTATAATCCTTTCTAAATCTAATTTTCTTAATTAATTTAAATAAATCAGCCTCAAATGGGTCCAGCAGTTTTTTTTTGTTTGGAGGTGTTCTTTGGGATTTCAGGTTAAATACTTCTTTATTTTTGGTGCAGTTCGTAATATTAGAAGTGTCCAGATAAAAAAAAAATCATTTATCATTTATATATATATATATATATATATATATATATATATATATATATATATATATATATATATATTTACAAACATATATATCTATACAAGCAAATATATATATATAAATATATATATATATATATATATATA
>CAUZXS010002863.1:60000-62500 GCA_963585895.1 Sepioteuthis lessoniana | reverse complement strand
TGACTGCCCTAATACTTCTGCTTATCCCTGTTGGTTTCAGATGAATTCCTAACCTCTTGTTCCACGGTAGAATGACATTGGTTATCAGATGAGCTTAATATAGCACAAGGTCGCAAGTTTGTGGCACCCGGTGAGAATCCGAATCATTAATAGTCTGTGAGACGAGGTCACTAATCTTTGTTTCCTATCGAGGTGTTCAAGTTGTTGTCAGCCAAAAACGTGCTGACCATTGATTGATGACGTGATTCAATCTGTTTACTAAGCTTTACTAGTCTGACACAAGGCTACAATTTTAGGAGTATTAAGTGGCAATCGAACTCTGAAATTTTTTTGCTATTTCGTGAATTTACTCTTCGCCAAGAGCAGGATGTGACACAAGGTCAATTTTTTTAGCGGAATAAAGTTGGTTTGAAATCAGTTTTTTCTTTCTCCTATACTGGTCGCTAGACCAAAGCTAAAAAGAAAAAAAAATGCAGTCTGCCCCACTATTTTACCTCTAGGTGGAGGGAGAAGTGATAGATTCATGCCTGTCGATAGCGTATTAACACAAAAGTTAATCAGCATCGTCCAGGATTTGAACTGTTTTCTCTTGTATCTTGATTACGACTACGACAAGGTATTTGTCTACTAAATCTAGTTTAGTGACTCACGAGAGCACAAATCTGGGACACTCAGTGAGGACCTCCCTCACAACAGGTCTGCAAATCAGACAAGCTCATCAAATTGTTCTAACAATGAGGTGTAATTTTTCGAATTTTTGACTCAAATGCTTATATATATATATATATATATATATATATATATATATATATATATATGAGTGTGTGTGATGTACTCCACTTGTTTTAAAAATATAATGTTATGTATAAACAAGTAAGAATTCTTCTGATATATTTTCAAGCGAGGTAGCCTGGTGTTACCTGGTGATCTCTCTCTCTCTAAGATTCGGAGATTGTTATTTACCTTAGATTATTACTTCACAAATACGTTTTGTTGCTATCTCTTGGCTTTAAACAATTTTGACACAGTACTAAATTCGTGTGGAACTAGTAAATCAACACATGTTTTGCAGTAGATTCCCCTGTATACCTGCCTTTTAATACAGTACTTTTGACCACAAATTCAACATTGTAGTAGCAGCTCTAATACACCTGGGTTTAAGGTACCTGCTTTCAGAAATATGTAATTAGAGCCACCTGCATTTTTTCAGTCTTAGGTCAGAGTCACACTTTTAATACAACTTGAAAACGATAACCTGTTTTTCAAGAATTGCAGTCGAAGGTATAGTTTATGTCTACTTGTAAAACCCTTAAAAAAAAGAAACAGGGAAAGACTTCACATCCTGTAATATGAATTTCATCACCGTCAAATCATGCCTTTTCAGACCATCAAGTGGTATTTACTCTCTCTCTCTCTCTCTCTCTCTCTCTCTCTCTCTCTATATATATATATATATATATATATATATATATATATATATATATCTATGTGTGAATATATGTGTGTGTGTGTGTGTGTGTGTGACTATGTGTGAATACATATGTGTGTGCGTGTGGGAATATATATATATATATATATATATATATATATATATATATATATATGTGTGTGTATGCGTGTGTGTATATATATATATACATATGTGTGTGTATGTGAGTTTGACTCTGTGTGAATATACATATGTGTGCGTGTGACTATGTGCGAATATATATATGTGTGTGCGTGTGGGAATACCTATATATATATATATATATATGTGTGTGTGTGTGTGTGTGTGTATCTGTGACTATGTGTCAATATATATATATATATATATATATGCAAATGGGAATATATGCAACTGTAAACCGGCAAAAAACAGTAGATGACAGCGAGAGTTTTCTCAAAGCAGTACATAAAATGTTCTGAGCAAATAAAGCAATTTAAAGTCTAATTTGCAACTGATGACGATTTTGTGAAGTCTTCGTTCGCGCTAAACGCGATTATTAATTTCTTTTTTTTCATTATTCATCCAAATTCTTGATATAGTGGGGATCGTTATAGAATGCAAATTTCGATTTTGTACGCTTTCTTAAACAGATGCATCAATATCACCTTTTGTTGCCGTTACATATAGGAGCCCAGTAGGTTCGCTGGTGGTCTATTTAATTCATGAAGGATTTATACCCGGGTGTTCCACATCCTAACTCTGGTATTTGATATTCCAAATCGTCAGCGCTGTCATGCGGCAAAAATGGCGATTTATTTATTTATTCATTTTGAGTAAGACTTCTATTTCTTTTTACTGATATTAAAATTAGAAATTTTATTTCATAATAGACTGATTTATATGATTGGAATAATTTGAATTTAAAATGTACTTATTGTTATAATTTAGAGTACCTTTTTTTAAATATTAAATAGAGTACCCTTTTTTAAATATTAAATAAATGTTAAAATAAGATTAACTTTAAACAGGTGCCCAGAGGGTCTGGAACTCGAAGATGTGTCATTTGTAGAC
>CAUZXS010002863.1:0-55000 GCA_963585895.1 Sepioteuthis lessoniana | reverse complement strand
AACATAATCCAACTACCGTTCTTCTATAATGATGGCTTTGGCATTAAATAAGTCACAAAGGTTGATATACCGTTAAACAAAGAAAATTCAAGTACAGTGTAACCCGGATATAAGAGCGATTTTTTTCTGGTCCCAAATTAGAGCCTGTGTTAATGTATATAAAATAGACCAAACTCAGATAGAAGAGAAACCCGGTTATAAGATATTTCTTCTCCAGTCCCGAAAACTCTCTTATATCCGGGGTACTACTGTTTTTCTTCAAGGGTTGTTTTTCCATTAAATAACTCTCAAAGGTTGATATGCCATTAAACAAAGGAACGAAACGAGACCTCTCTCTCTGTCTATCCATATATCTATATATATATATATATATATATATATAATCATCTCCAAGTCGTACTGAGGGCACGGGGATCCCAGACTCTCTCGCAGAGAGAGTCTGGGATCCCCGTGCCATTCATCCATCACTCCTGATAGATCCTCTAGGCAGCATCCAGTGTCCGCACAGTACTGATGTAAGTTTTTGCTGGTCGGCCAACACTGCCGTGTCCATGTGTTGGAGTCCATTAAAGAAAATCGCTGAAGAGTTTGTCCTTACTTCCCCAGCAGTGTCCTGTGTGTCTTGTTCATCTTACTAAGGTGGTTTGTGAGATGAGAGGTTGTTGGCCGTACAGGGTGTTGCTTCCAAGATTTGTTTAAAGCAGCACACGGCATTCTCGCGTAGTTCACGTGTTTTAAACAAAAAAATCCATCTCTACCCTTTCAGCCAAGCCTCTAAAATTGATAGAAAAGTTCACATTCCTCGGCCCCAACATCTCATCTCCAGATAGTGATGTTGACATTGGCATATTGAAGGTTTGGAATGACAGGTTAATGATTATATTGGAATCTGATCTATCCGGTCGGATAAAACGGAATTTCTTCGAAGTTGCTGTAGTCCATACTACTATATGGATGCACCACACAGATGCGAACAAAACGCATAAAGAAAAAGTTGTGTGGCTATAGTGTAATGGTTATCGTTGTAGGAAGTGGACGTGGCAGCCTTAGTTCAAATCCTGGACGCGGCTGTTTGCATTTCATATAGCACTAATACCCTTGGGAAAAGTATACCATCCAACTATTTTCCTTCCAGTTTTATGTAAATAGAAGGACAGGCCGGGCTTTTTAACCTTGGTATGGCAACTGGTGTTGGAGAAGAAAAACAATTCTAAGCTCTTGAATTGACGAGTTACAGTGTGTTGCATCACGTTCGTAATGGAGAGGCTGGACAAATACGTTTTTCTGGGCATGTATATATATATATATATATATATATATATATATATATATATATATATATATATATATGAATGCGAGAGAGTGTCGGGGGTCTGGCTGCCGCATTATTGAATATGTACTCATAGGTAACGATTTCTTAACATAGAATGTAAAATTTGACTCGAAACGTTGAAAACTTAGAAAATGCTGTATATCCCCGTGTATCGGTCAATTTCCGAGAAGTATACTCGTGATAAAATGACTGGACGATCGTTCAAGTGGAGGTGGGGTATATTGGCGTGATTGGGATTCTGTGAACCACTTTTTATAAACTGGAATTAACCTGAAACCGCTTATGTATATATGAGTCATCCAGTGAGGAACAAACCAATAAAAAGAATAATAGACAATTCGGCCAGCGTGTTTTTAAGATATATGTAATCGTACATACCAGCTCATTGACATAGTGAGTAGAGTGTTCGCCAGTGGTCAAGGAGACCAGGGTTCTATCCTAGGTCGAATTAAACCAAAGACTCAAAAAAATGGTCCTTGATGTCTCCTTGCTTAGTACCTAACATTCTAAGGCACAGATCAATGGTACGTGGACCAATCCAGGGAAAGAAGTAGCGCCCTTCCCTACACTTCGGTGTATTCATATTTACCAACCCCTCCGCTCGGGCAGGATATGACACAAGGTCAATTTCTAAGCGGAGTTTAACAGGTTTGAATTCAGAGTTTTCCTTCTCCTAGACTAGTTGCCTAACCAAGGCTGAAGAACCTAGTCTGCCCTACTATTTACCCATAGCTGGAGGGAGAATATTTGGATTCATACCTTTCCCAAGAGTATTAGGGCTATGTAATCAGTCTTGTCCAGGATTTGAACTCGTGTCGCCGTGTCCATATCCTGCGACGATAACCATTACACCACGGGCACTTCGGTATTAGGTATTATTCGGTATTAGGCTACAGAAAAGGGGGTCTTCGAGTCGCCCTTGACTACGGTTGGCTGACTTAACTTACTTATGATCGTAAATGCTTCTTTCTCTTCTAAACGTGTTTTTTCACACCAGCTCCAAATGTTTGTTTGTTTTTTTCACTGGAGTCTGAGTGACAGCATGTTTCCTCAAGTCTCCAGAACTCTTCTTTATATTCTAGCTGATCTCAGCAATGCTGTAGTTTGGATGGTCTCTTCTCGTCCTCTTTTTTCCTAAACTTCCAGCCCCTGTACCAGTCTTTTGGTGAATGTACCTTGCGCGCCAATTACAATTGGTATCACCGTAACTTTATTATTATTATTTACTCCTGGAGAGTTTTTCCTATCAGCGTTAGTTGATGGTCTTTCACTGGAGTTTGAGTGACAGCAAGTCTCCTCAAGTCTCCTGGACTCTTCTCATTATTCTGCCTAATCTCGATAATGCTGTAGTTTGGATGGTCTCTACTCGTCCTGTTACTTCCAAATCCTTCCGTCCCTTAACTAATCCTTTGTTGAATGTACCAAGAGCACCAGTTACAATTGGTATAATCATTACTTTCATGTTCCACAGTTTTTTTCAATTCCCTATCAAGATCGAGTTACTTATCTTTCTTTTCACTTTCTTTTAATTTTACTCTCTCACAATTTTGCTAGTCCTCTTTTTTTTTCTTTCTTTTTTTAAAATTTTTTTTGTTGATTATTTTAAGGTCTGGTCGGCTGGCCCAGATTAGGTGATCTATTTGTATGTCAAAATCCCATCGGAATTTGTATGTCTTATTTTCCAGGACAGATGTTGGGTTGTGCATATACCATTTGTTCGTACAGTCAAATTTAAATTTATTTCACAATTCCCAGTGGATCACCTTGCCCACCCATTCGAGTCTAGTTTTATATTCTTTCTATGCACTGAAGTCTGAGTCAGTTTGTCTCCTCAATTTTCCAGAACTAAATATCCTATCAGATTTTGGTAGTGCTGTGGTCTACAAGTTTTTAATTCTTATTCTAATCTCCAGTTCATCGATTTTTTTCCAGATTCATAATAATTGTTGTTGTTATTATTATCATTATCAGTAGTAGTAGTCGCTTAAAGGCCGTCTTCGGTGTCCATCACGCTCAACGAAGCAACCATTGATTTTTTTTTTCATATTTATTGCAAATTAATGATAGTCGCTTGATTGGTTTTATGGTATGTCAGCACTTGTTTAACGCCGAAATAAATGAAGAGGAGAGTTTCCGTTGCATTGTAGCTAACGTGCTGCACTGTGACATCGTAGTCAGCGAGTTCAAACCCCAGCCTCACTATTACGTTCACTTTTGAAATTACATCCTTGAGAAATATATAAAGTTCCTTATTCCTTCACCCAACCCCCAGCTATATAGATTAAATAGTACCTCAACTTTTCTTCTACAAGGATGACTTTGGCATTAAGTAACCCATGAAGGTTGATATACCAAAAAAAAACTGTCATCAGCTTTTTTATCCTTGCTAAAAGTTATATGGTTTCAAGTATCTCATAATTATTTTAAAATATTCAAAGCTTCAAGTAATTATTCTTAATACAAATAATTTGTACACCATTATATGATTTCATATGTTTCTATTTAGTAATTTGCAACAGCTCATGTGGGTTCAACGTTTTTTCCTCCTTTGAGAGTTTTTTTCACCAGTCTTAACTGATGGTTTTTCACTGGAGGTGTCCGTGGTGGAATGGTTATCGTCGTAGGAAATGGACACGGCGACACGAGTTCAAATCCTGGACGAGACCGATTGTATTTCACATAGCACTAATATCCTTGGGAAAGGTATGAATCCAAATATTCTCTCCCTCCAGCTATGGGTAAATAGTCGGGCAGACTTGGTTCTTCAGCCTTGGTGAGGCAACTAGTCTAGGAGAAGGAAAACTCTGAATTCAAACCTGTTAAACTCCGCGTTTTTCACTGGAGTTTAAGTGACAGCAAGTCTCATCGATTCTTCCCAGTCTCCACTTATCCTCTAACTTCCAAGTCTTCCAATCCCTTTACTAATCTTTGGGGGATTGTTCCGTGTGCCCCAATTACAACCGGTATCACCGCCACCGTCATGTTCCATAGTTTTTATATTTATGTTGTTGTTATTCTTCTTTTTATTATTATTTTTGTCATTATTATTATTATTTTACTCATTTGAGATTTCTTCACACCAGCGTTAGCTGATAGTTTTCCACTGGAGTTTGAGTGACAGCAAGTCTCCAGGACTCTTCTTAGTATTCTGTCCGATCACAACAATGTTGTTTGGATGGTCTCCACTCGTCCTCTTATTTCTTAGTCCTCCTTTCCCTGTATCAGTACTTTGGTGGCTTTACCGAACCCGCCAATTAATAATGGTATCACCGTCACTTTCATGTTTCAAAGTTTTTTTCAATTCTCTGGCAAGTTTTAGGAATTTATCTCTCTTTTCACTTTCCTTCAGTTTTACCCTCTGATCGGTCGGAACGGCACAGTCCACAACTTATAAAGTTCTCTTTTTTTTTGCGGGGGGGGGGGGTATTATCACTAGGTCTGGTCATCTGGCCAAGATTAGACGATCCTTTTCTACCATTATTATTTGTTTGCACATAATTATTTTTCTGCATATTCTTATCCGATATTTCTAATTCTCAAACGGATCTTTTTGATCGATAGATGAACTATCATTCCGAGCGAGCGTGGAACAAAACTCCAGAAGTGAAGTCTCACCACCCGATTTAGGTTTGTGTCAAACCTAGGACGCCTCTATTTGGACAGTGGGATTTATACAAACAATGAACACGTCTAATAATGTTGTCTAACCGTTTAGTTCTGTCCAATATCATTTCGGTATATAGATATATTTAATATCTATACTTATAAAAGAAAGTAAAGTTGGCGACTGTAGTTGAGGGCGACCCGAAGGCTCTCTTTTCAATAGCTTCAATACTGAGTTATAAGAGAGAGTGCTACACTTCTACCTAGACTGGTCCCCCTCACCCTTGATACGTACTTCATAATGTTGAGTGTTAAGCAAGGAGGTACCAAGTTCCAGTTTTTGAGTTTTGGGATGAATCGACCTGTTATTGAACCCAGGTGTCCCGGATCATTGCCAAAAGCTCTATCCACGAGGCCAATGGGATATATATATATATATATATATATATATATATATATATATATATATATATATATATATATATATATATATATATATATATATATATATATATATATATATATATATATATATATAATGTGTGTGTCTGGGATTCATGGTTTACTCATTCTTCTGATGAATGCGTATATATATATCAGACATATCTTCTTTCAAACTTAAAAGATTATATATATATAAAGAAAATAGAAAAACAAATTAATCCAAAAGTGATATTATAACGGAAAGTCACCGTTGAAACGTTTCAGTTTTAGTAAACCTTTATCAGGACTTTAAGATGGTGAATAGCGTTGCAAGAAGAACGATGGATGTTTTAACGAAATAAAATAACAGGGCAAGAGAAAAAATATGAACAAAGATAGATCATATAATCATTCAATCAATCAGCTTTCTTCTTTTCTCTTTTCTTCATATAGTCGGATTCATTCTATTATTTACTTTCATATATATATATATATATATATATATATATATATATATATATATATATATAATCACATAAGTTCGTATCCTTTAGAGAAAAGCATTTATTATACCCAACTATTTTTCTATGCAATCTTTCTGTTTGTCAATGCACTTAATAATTTGCGAATAATTAAATGGTTTGAAACTAGATTAGCAAGCTAGCGTCGCAGATCAATTGATATAGAGTTGTAAGTTCGATCTTCATTAGGTGCCTCAAACTCGTCACTGTAGCTAAATGACTTATTTAGCCCCACCCTTCAATATATCTTGTAGGTATCAGCATCCTTCATGGAGAAGTCAACTTTTCCTATTTTGTATCTATCAATCGATCGATCGATCTCCGTATAGAGAGAAAGAGAAAAGAATGATTTCATCCTAACTAATGTTTTTTTTATAAAAAGTTTTTTTCTAAACTAAAAATACCAGGATTATAGAATGAAAATGGATATTATTAGGCATCTTAGAAAGTGAGTTCAAACCCCAGTCGTGCCATAACGTTCACTTTTTGACAAATATTTTAGGGAAAGGCATGAATCCTAATAATCCCTCTAGTAACGAGTTAGATAGTATCTCTACTGTTTTTTTTATTACATGAATGGCTTGGGCATTAAATAACCTATAAACATTGTGCCCATGGTGTATGAAGAAGTGCCCGTGGTGTAGTGGTTATCGTCGTAAGAAACAAACACGGCGACACGAGTTCAAATTCTGGATGAGACTGATTGCATTTCACATAGCACTAATACCCTTGGGAAAGGTATGAATCCAATTATTCTCCCTCCAGCTATGGGTAAATAGTAGGGCAAACTAGGTTCTTTAGCCTTGGTGAGGCAACTAGTCGAGGAGAAGAAATGCTAGGAATATGGAGTACCCCTTCATTGCCATTACTCCCAGGTCCACTCTGATCCAGAGTGATGTTTGCAAATTATTTGCACTAGATTGGAATATCTGATTTCATAACTGTGCTAGTAATTATTATCAGATTGAAACAATTACTTGAAATCATATAGTTATTAGAATTAGATAAGAATACTTGAAACCATATATTGCCCAGTAGAATACACCGACTGCAACTCAGCAGAGAAGAAAGACCCCCCCTGAGTGTCCTGGTAATGACACTAAACAATCTGATGGCGAGGTTCCAGTGATGCCGGGGCATGGGGAATGCCGAACACCCCTTCATTGCTATTGCTCTTAGGTCCACTCTGTCCCGGCGTGGTAGCACTTGGTAGGGCCCTATCTATTGGTTAAATAGAACCTACGGCATACTTATGCTCAACTGAATTGTTTGACTAAACTGAATAGCTTGAAATAGAAATGTTTTTGACAATTAAACCGTACTTACATTTAGACTGTGTGCTTATGCTAAACTAAATTATTTGAAATGGAATTGTTTTTGACATTAAAACTGTACTTACACTAAACTGAATTGTTTAATATAGAACAATTTTGACATTTAACTGTGAGTAAACAAAATCTGTACTTATACTAAACTGAATTAGCTAAATTAGAACTGCTGGACTAAACTGAACAGCTTGAAATAGAAATGTTTTTCACAATTAAACTGTACTTACATTTAAACTGCATACTTATGCTAAACTGAATAGTTTGAAATAGAACTGTTTTCATAAAAATGGATTTGGCGTTAAATAAACTTGAAAGGTTGATATGCCATAAAACCCAACTAACTAACCAACCTCGAAACCATATACTTATTTGATAGGAAATGATACAGAGGGATTCCCGATGGTGCAGTGGCTAAAGTGTGAGGCAGCAACCTCGATATAAACGAGTTCGAACTCAAGTCGCACCATTACGTTCACTTACTGAGAAAAACTTTTGGGAAAAAAATAATTTCTACCCTTCATGTCTATTTTAAATAGTATCACTACTGTAGTTTAAACTGTATCACTACTGTTCGTCTACAAGAATGGGTTTAGCATTAAATAGCCCACGAAGGTTGATATACCATTAAACAAAGAAACCCGAAACTATATAACAGTGTGCAAATTATTTGTATTATATTTCATTTCGTTCCATTTCAAGAAATACACCCTCAGGTGCCCGTGACCACATCGTCAGTGATGTTCTTCCCAAGCTCGGGTCTTTCATCATCATACACCTTCACAAGGGTGACCCAGCTAATGTTGATCAACCACCAGCTTGTGGTCAGAATATCTGATATCGTATAACAAGCAACTGCACAAAAAGTGTATTTATAAACGTACAATGTTCGCAATTTCCAAATCTCTTGACATTAAAGATCCCTTGACGGTTTGACATGCCGTTGAAATCCCTCCAGAAAAGTGCTGGTGGTAGTAGTGTTGGTCGTTTTTTTTTCTTTGGTTTGGTTTTATGGCATATCAACCATTGTAGGTTATTTCATGCCAAATCCTGTTTTTACATATCTATTAAATGTATATATGATTTGTAAACACATCTTGTAGATAACATTCGTAAACGAGCCTGAGCTCTTTTTTGTACTCAGATAAATGGCTTCAAGTATTGCTTTATAACAGTCAAAATTTAACAAGTCATTTGTTTGCACACAGTTTGTTCTATTTGACCCATAAATAGGACTCTTTATTTATAACAAAAACATTTTACAAGACCTCTACAACCCAAAGATAGGACTCAATTAGGTGCTACTACTCTGGGTGAGAGTGGACCAGGGAGCAATGGCAATGAAGGGGTCTTCCACATTCCCCAAATCTTCAAGACTGGAGCCTCGTCATCAGATAGTTTAATGTCATACTCAGGACACTCGTTGGGTAGGGGTGGTCTCACCCCTCTACAGAGATGCAGTCGGTGTATTCGACAACCCCGGCCGACTGGGCTAAATAATGTTAGTAGAAATAGCAGTCGTTTTAATTGTACTAGTTTGTTGCGTAAATAACAATTACACATTTAAATGAGTAATAAAACTGGCTATTATTTTTCCAAACAACTAACAACTATTAGTACTGCTACCACATTAGTACTACGACTACTACTAAAATAATTTCACCAAAAAGTATCCTGAATGAATGACAGGTTGGCTTGCCGTTAAAATCAATCAATAAATAATTAGAGGTATTGTTTATTTCTGAGAGATGACCGTGGATAAATGAAACTACGAAACAGCGAATAACAGGGGAACGGCTGTATTTCTGTCTATCTGTTTATTTACCTGCATCTTGGTGGGAGAGAGTGGCATTATGATCGTGGTTGGTGGGTGTATTATCTCCCTCATTTTTTTAAAAATGCTGATCTGTTTTCCCGCAGAAAGGTAGTTTTTTTTTTAAATAAAGAGCGCGAATTTAGATTCTTGTTTCTATCTACAGTACTCTCTCTCTCTCTCTCTCTCTCTCTCTCTCTCTCTCTCGACAGAGTGAGCACTGCTGTAGTTTTTTTCTTCCTTGTGAAGTTACTGACACATACACTCCAATCTTAACCGTTGTTTATTCATCAAAGAATGTGGATAATCTAGATTTTTTCGTTCCACAGTCTCCTTCCATTTATTTATTTATTAACTATTAATATACTTAGCAAAAAAGGAATTATGCTTTGGTATTTACTAACTTTAGCTTAGTCTGACATAAGGCTATGAACATGAAGCACATGGTTGGTTAGTTGGTTGGTTTTTATGGCATATAAACCTTTGTAGGTTATTTAACGCCAAATCCATTTTTATGCAAAAAATCAGTTCTATTTCAAACAATTCAGTTTAGCATGTGCACACAGTTTGTCAAAAAAATTTCTATTTCAAACTAATCAGTTTATTCAAACAGTTCTAATTCAGCTAATTCAGTTTAGTATAAGTACAGATTTTGTTTACACACAGTTAAATATCTAATCAGTTCTATATTTAACAATTCTGTTTAGTGTAAGTACAGTTTCAATGTCAACAATAGTTCCATTTCAAACAATTCAGTTTAGCATAAGCACGCAGTTTAACAGTAAGTACAGTTTAATTGTCAAAAACATTTCTATTTCAAGCTATTCAGTTTAGTCACACAGTTCTAATTTAAACAATTTAGTTTAGCATATGTATGCAGTTTAGTTCTATTTAAACCATAGATAGGGCCCTATCAGGTGCTACCACCTGATAGGGCCGGGGTGGACCTGGGAGCAATGGCAATGAATGGGGTACTATGCATTCCCTAAGTTTGAAATATTAGTTTGAAATAAAAACACACACACGCACGCACATTGTAAGTTAATATAGGAATCTGTGGAACTGCATAGACTAACCCGATTGGGTTATGGGCTTTCTTGATTTAGTCTCGCTCGGCTCGAAATAATTGTGATCCTGTTGGGATATTGAGAAATATAGAGCCATTGATCATACTGAATATTTTCTTTTAACTTTATATATTTTGGTAAATGTGGTTTAAAGACATATTAACCCTTGTGGCTTATTTAATGCCAAATCCTGTAATATGTATTTTTAAGTGAGCTCGGTTGCCAGAGTTCAAAGATTTCAAATATTGTAAAGGATTAAATAATTTTATTTGACCCTCAGATGGGATCCTAACACTGACCCGGAGTGGTAGATAATACCACTGCAGATCAGAGTAGACCTGGGAATAATGGTAATTAAGGGTACTCTACATTCCTCAAAGCTCCAGAACTGGAGCCTCACCAGATGCAGTTTAGTGTCATATCTAGGACGCACATTGCCGGAGAGGATCCTGCCCTTCTACAGAGATGTAATCGGCGTATTCTACAGATTTCCCCTCCCCCCGACCTGTCGACTTGGCAGACTATAAATCTAATTCGCTCTAATCATTTTGAAATCTCTTCTGAATGCGGAATATTCGACTTGTAAAATAGACAACTTCGATTTCTTTTCTTTCTCTCTCTCTCTCTCTCTCTCTCTCTCTCTCTCTCTCTCTCTCTCTCTCTCTCTCTCTCTCTCTCTCTCACACACACACGCGCTCCTTCCTCGTTCCTTTCTCTCAGTGATTCCTTCTTTTCCTCATTTTTTCTCTCCGTTTCCCTCCTACTCTCTCTCTCTACGTTCCTCTCTCTTCGCATTCATCTCCCTTTCTTCCTCCATTCTTTTCTACCTCTCCATTTCCTCCCTACTCTCTCTTTTTCATTCTTTCTCCGTCTCCATACCTCTCCTTCTCTCTCTCTCTCTTTCCGTTTCCATTCCGTTCCTCTCCTTGTCTTTCCTCCATTCTTCTATCTCTCTCCGTTTCCCTTCTACTCTCTCCCTTTCTCTTCCTTCCAGCCTTTCCCTACCAGCCTCTACCTCCAGGCCTCTCCTCTATCTCCCTTCTCCACTCTCTCTTCCTCTCCTTACCCTCCCTACCCGTCTCCCTTTTACCTCCTCTCTCTTCGTTCACTTTGCTTCGTTTTCTCCCATTCAATGCTTTTCACTAACCCAGGTATTGAACCGTATACCCTTTATGACTTCCACATCGATACTCTTGCCACGGAGCTATCAGTTAGTGATTTGAAACGTCAATAATATATATTTATGGCTTTAATTATTCTGGCTTGCTTAAGACGTGCAAAGAAAATTCCTTCTGAATTGGTAAAATATTAGAATATTCCAATAACTGAGTTGAATACAATAAACTTTCATTTCACTTATAAAAAATTTCGTTAATAATATTAACAGCCAGTTTTATTAGCTATGAATATTTGAATCTTTTGATCAACTTCCAAACCTTTGCTTTTTTGTAAAGAATGACAAAAGGCTTTTAAATACCAACCTTGTAATCTTCGTGTTACCCAGTCGGCTGCATCTCTACCACCACCCAACGAGTGTCCTGGTATGACTCTGTACAATCTGATTCTGAGGTTCCTGGTCTGGATGTCTGAAGAATCTAAAGTACCCCCTTCATTACCATCGCTTCCGTGTTCACTCTGACCCGGAGTGGTAGCCCCCGATTGAGTCTTATCTATCGGTCAAAGAGAACTGTTTGACCATTTAACTGTGTAAATAAATTGAATTGTTCATGGTACATAGCAATGATTGGAACTATTTCACTGAGGACTAACAAACGAGTAATGTTGAATGAGAGTTGATTAGCAATACTTGAAACTCTTTAACTGTGATCCTAAATTGAATTGTTTGTGTTACATAATGATGCTTGAAACCATTTAACCATGTGCAAATAAAACTGTTTATATTAGCAATATTTGAAACCATTTTAGTGAGTGCAAACAAAGGATTTATACTAAATAGAAAAATTCGTGTTTGAAGATTTGGAACCATTTAACTGTGTGAAAATAATAGTGATACCTATGTGCAAAGTAATTAGTTCTGACTCATTTAAAAATAAGATTCCCTCCAAACTATTGACTTACAAATCATATGTATAACCATTTAACTGTGTGCAAACAAATAAGTTTGGCTCATTTAAAAATGTTATCTACAAACTGTGCATTTAAAAATCATATGTATACAGAGGATTCGGCTTTAAATAACCTACAATGGTCGATATGCCATAAAACCCAACCCAGCCAAATCCTATATATTTAATAGATATGTATAAAGAAGATTTGGCATTGAATAACCCACAATAGCTGATATGCCATGAAACCTTACCAAACCAAAGCATATATATTTAATATATGTGTATAAAGAGGATATGACATTAAATAACCTACAATGGCTGATATGCCATAAAACCCAACCAAACCAAATCCTATATATTTAATATATATGTATAAAGAGGATTTGGCATTAAATAACCTACAATGGTTGATATGCCATAAAACCCAACCAAACCAAATCCTATATATTTAATATATATGTATAAAGAAGATTTGGCATTAAATAACCTACAATGGTTGATATGCTATAAAACCCAACCAAACCAAATCATATATATTTAATATATATGTATAAAGAGGATATGGCATTAAATAACCTACAATGGTTGATATGCCATTAATCCTAACCAAACCAAATCATATGTATTTAATATATATGTATAAAAAGGATTTGGCATTAAATAACCTACAATGGTTGATATGCCATAAACCAAACCAAACCAAATCATATATATTTAATATATATGTATAAAGAGGATATGGCATTAAATAACCTACAATGGTTGATATGACATAAACCAAACCAAACCAAATTTAAACTGTTGAAGACAGTGACATTTTAGTTACCAAGTTCGAATTCTAGTCGCGCTATTGCATTCTCTTGGGAAAGTTTTGTGACCCCTTTATTCCCCTAGCTATGGGTTAAATAGTGCCACTACTGTTATTTTACAAGGATAGCTTTGACATTAGATAACCAACGGAGGTTGATATGCCATTAAACAAACCAAACGTAGACGTAGTCGAGTCCCATACTTAGGATTAACACATCTTTAAGGGTCTTACCTCTCTTTACGGAGTAAAGTTAGGGTATTCGAAGCCCCAGCTGAGGCGTGAGCCAAATATTTTCGAAGTTGGTATGAAATAATTTCTTTCTTAGAGGAATAAAAGACTGGATTTATCTATTTATCATTAATTCCTCTTTATAAGGTAGTGAGAAATAAGGAGGCGATTCCGTATGCCCATCAAGCCTACATTGCACTAAATGGGTCGATTACCAGCATAGTCAAACAGGGCTCGAGCCTCGGCTCGTACCCGACCTTCTCCCCTAAATCCCCACTATAATCAACCTTCGGGTCATTGACCTTGAGTCAAGTCCTGTCTGGTGGGAGGCAGAGACAAATACCATTCAATATAACTTAATCGAGTTTGTTCAAGGTATCTAAATCAATTATATAATTTTTTATGCAGTGAAAAATAATATGGAATGTTAAAGAAAAAATTATGGAATTATCTTTTGATTTGCAATACCTTAAACACAAGCGTAAATGTGTAAATCGGTCTGCTGTTAAAAATCAGTTTTTGTATCCCCCACTAAACGGTTGGGCATGAAAAAAAGAAAACAGGGCTCAAAAAAGAGACAACTTACTTGCCTCCAGGCAGACCACCTGGCATTCGTACCGTATGGTTAGTTGGCTCTTGAATACAAGGTCTTAGGGGACCGTCTTACCTGGCTTTACCTGCTTTGCAAGATCGAGTTGATTGCTCGGCACCTGAGACGTCCCATTAGGAGAATGCCGACGGGGCCAAGTATTTTTTGCTTCTGCCGCGCATGAATCTCGATTCGTGCGAGGTCCCCACAATAAAATACCCTTGTGCAGCTTTCTGGCTTGGTGGATGGTCATCTACATTCATGGTTCAAGAACTGGCAATTAAAATAATAGAAAAAGGTCATAAAACGTATTAAAGAAAGCTATCCAACAGTCGTGGGTGACGAAAGACGTTGGTTGCTCCCAGTCAGCTGTGTGTAAAATTTGCTGCACACATGAACGACAAGAGGTTGTTAAAAAAAAAAAGAAAAAGTACTGGTAGACCACGAAAGACATCAAAGTTTCAGAGAAGAAATATCAAAGCAATATGCCTTTAAAAAACGTAACTGTAGAACAAAACGGCAAGTTGGATTTAATTGTTTTGATAGCATATCAACCTTCTTGGGTCATTTAATGCCAAATCCGTCCTTCTAGAACAACAGTAGTGTTACTATTTAACCCATAGATGGGAGGATAAGGAGGTTCATACCTTTCCCAAGAGTATTTGTCTGAAAGATGAAGGTAGTAGCGCGTCTGAAGTTCGAACTCGTTTTACTTCGATTCCGCAGTCCAGCGCTTTAACCATTACACCACGAGGATATCGCAACAAAACAACAAGAAATCGGTTGAATCAAATGGGATTTACACTGAGAAAATTTAAATGGAACGTTGCACTAAAAGGAAATAAAATTAAATAATTAAAAACAAAGTGGACATGCTCTAAGTGTGCTAATTTTAGGGGCAGTATTCTGCTAGACATAAGTAATAAGTATTATAAAAAAAGGCCGACTCATAGAGTTGCATAACTTTCCCTTATACAAGAGTAATTTAATAAATAAAGGGAAATATTATCCAAAGAGTTGGCTATAAGAAGCAACGTTTACAGCAGTACCTATTTCAAAGACATCAATAGTGATGGGTCTTTTCATATCCCGGAAGACTATCAGCACACTATTCTTTACTGTTCCCTACGTCTATAACTTTTTCTTTACCGGAGATTCAGTGTGTTTCCATTTCATGGACTGTCTTTTCAACTCAGGCACTCAGTGGCAATCTCATGTTTAGCCCATTTGTAAATATTTTTTTATTAAAACCAGCTTCTCCGTACACATCACACATTCTTCAGTAAATTTCACATGGTTTGCACTTCTCAGCCACCAAAAATTTAATGACAGACCCCTGTTCAAGCCTAAAGCACTCTGTTTAATTTGTTGCCATTTCGAATAGCCGCAAAATAAATATTTTTGTGAGATCAAAATAATTTTTGCTATATACCAATCCTAAAAAATGCAGAGTTTATATTTATGGGGGAAAATTCTTTAAAAAAATAAATGTATTTTTAAAATACTTTTTTTGGATCATGCAGTAGAACAATTGATGTGATTTGTATGTTCCTAAAACTTGGTAGTTATTCCCTCGCCCCTGATCCTGTTTCTCTTCAAAGACGGGCAATATGTATCTTAATATTACAATAGACCAATTGCAAACAATGTTGAGTTTCCATTTGTGGGAAACAAATTCTAAAAAAATAAATGTATTTTGCTGTTTAAAAAAAATTCCCCTTTTTTTATTGAAAAACATATAACGAAACAACTTTCAAGTTATCAAAGCAAAACCAGCTAGAACACTTTCTTTTACATTTTGACTTACTTCCTTCGGCCTTCGGTAGACATAAGGAAGAAATATGGAAACGAAAAGATCTTTTTAAAGGCAGTCATGGCTCGTCTATATCATTGGTCTCCAACCCACGGCTGGCGGGCCACATACGGCCTTTACACCCAACTTTTAAATTTTCTTTTCGTCTTTTGATGTAGACTGAGAAGTACCATTACAACTGCAGATGGAACTCATTGATCTTCAATGTTCAGAAGATTTGAAGTCCCAGTTTTTTCCTTGCCACATCCTTGATTTCTATAAGAACCATATGCTTCCATCTTGACGTTTCCCCAACCTTTTCACCCACACCCAGCAAGTAGTGAGCATGTTCGTCATTATATACCGCTGTGAACAGTTGTTCTCCAGAATGAAGTATGCCAAAAGTACCATGCGTTTGCTACTGTCAAATCATCACTCGTCTGATGTGCTCCTTCTGTCAACCTCTTCATATTATATCTTTTTGTGATTGCAAAACCTTCAGATGTCTCGTTAATAAATTATTATCGTTATTTTGTGAATTTAGCTGTTTTTTCCACGAGAGTCCAGGGCTTCAATCTTAGGACCATCGGGTTGAAAAGGTTGGGGATCCCTGGCCTATACTATGTACTAAAAGTCCCAGTAGTCAGATATTTTAAAGAAAGTTTAAGTTTGGAGGAGGAAGTTAACCGAAAACAAAACATAACGTTTTAGGTTGGTTGGTTGGTTGGTTTTGTTTTACGGCGTATCAACCCTTTTCGGGTTATTTAACGCTGAATTAAATTTCAAACAATTCAATTTAGCATAAGTACACAGTTTTAATATTAAAACCGTCCTATTTCAAGCAATTCGGTTTAGCATGAGTACACAGTTTAGTTCTATAAGACCCATGGCTAGGACCCTATCTGGTGCTACCACTGCGAACCCCAGTGGACCTGGGAGCGGTGGTAATGAAAGGGTACTCCGCATTTCTCAAAGCTCCAGCATTACTGGAACCTCACCATCAGATTGTTTAGTGTTATATCTAGGAAACTCGTTGGGGGAGTCTAACCTCTCTGCAGAGGTGCAGTCGGTGTATTCTGCCGCTCCAGGCGACTGGGCCAGCAGAGTGTAGAGAAGAGGAAAATCTCGTATTTTGGTTTAGCGCACAATTTAATTCAACACTGAATTTCACCCAATTAGGATGACTTATCCTATTCAGCCCGGACCTTCATTTCCGGCTAGCAAAACGGGTGAGCAGCCAAACCCACTCTCTTCAGCGTGAGACGGCGACCAGAACAGACGTTCCTCTGGTCGTCCCTGCTTAGCGATGCTTTTTAGCTAGACAAGCCACCCAGTGTGGACATCTCACTGTGGCTTTAACACTAGCAGCAGCAACATGGACACTCAACGAGGGAACCATCTAATTTATGGATTCTTTACGAGGAGTCCCAGTTGAACATGAATTAGAAACATTCAGCATGCCTTCCACAGGCACCACTTCATGTCACCCCAAAAAATGGCTATGTCGATCAGAGCGTAACTCCGCTCTCGACACACTAGCTCATATTTCACTTCTGGTCCATATTAATGGAGATAACGCATACTCTCCCCAAAAATATCAGACACACAAAAATACACGGTGACTCTAAACACAATCCCTCACACGTCCGACAACACACGCTGCTTTATCAACACCCCGCTAAGCCATTTTCTCCAACACTAACAAGCCTAAACTCCACGAGTCTTGCAGCACCAAAATGCAAACCATATTCAAAGCTGCAAATAAAGAACTTTCGTTGTTGTGTTGTTAAAGCAAAGTTTCGTAATTCATTCGTGTTGCCTAAAAAATATAGTGTTTCCCGAAACCGCTATAAGAGCATTTTAAATATTTACTGCTAAGTTTAACATGGTATGGATCATGGCTACATAGAACGTACAATGTGAATCGAAATCACTTTGTAATCGAGTGCTAATTTACTATAAACTTGTAATTCTCAAACGAGGGGCAGTTAGGAGACGGAATTTTAATTAAAGGAAGGAATCTAAAGTGGGAAAAATGTACGCAGTATCCAATATATATCAGGGATCTCAAACACACTGCAGGCAAACTACTTCTTTATATCACGCAGCAAAATTATTTACAAGATTTATATGTTCCCAAAACTTGGTAATTTGTCCCTCGCCCCTGACCATGTTTCTCCTCGGAAAATGGTAGTATTTTTTGACTCCGTCGTTCGCTGAAACAGCTAAGTCCACTTGATAAATTCTTTTTTCTTCTTCATTGAAACTTGGTCGGATCTTTTGGCTGGGATTGAGTAATCCGTACGTCTCTCGAAATCCAAAAGAATTGTAAGGGTCTCATTTTCTAGGTCAGATTCTGTTTTGTGCATATACTATTTGTCAGTATGTTCAAGTTTAAATCACTTGCACAATTCCCAGTGGATCACCTTTTCCACCCAATCGTGCCAAGTCTTTTATTCCTTTTGTTGTTGTTGTTGTCATTATTATTTAACTTCGTGACAATGAATCTCACCAACCCTTCAATGCATTTTATAGATTAGTAATCCAATAGCTCGCAGAACAAATAGCGTCTTAGATATTTTGGAAAAATAAATACTAGCTAATGGACTGAACTTATTTCGATTCACAGTATAGATGCCTGTTCATCGGCTTGAAATTTGGAGAAAAAGCAATTAATAAAATAATTGTCTTTGATGAGTTATGCCACGCCTGTGTCCTAAAACCAGAAGTTTCTCGTTTTCCTAGATGGAATCTTTTTAAAAACCATGAAAGAAAGAAGGAACAGAAAGACAGACGGACAGACAGAGAAAGAGGTTATTGTCTTGTTTGTAATAAAAATCTTGAAGATAACGGTTGGTTTTTAAAAAAAATCTTTATTCTTAGAACGTTGCGTCTGTTCGGTGGGGAAGGGAAAAGAATTTTTTTTTTAAATAGGAAAAAACTGGATTGAGAAGGGAGGGAGAAAGAGGTTGTTAAAGGACATAGAAGACTAAAAAAAGAAAATGATGATGGAGAGAGATAACATGACGGAAGTCACCTCTGTATGTTGTATTCAAAGAATGTTTTGTTTTAGTTTTTTGTTTGTTTGTTTGTTTGTTTGTTCGTTATTTTTCTTCGTTTGTTTGTTTTTTTATTGTTGTTTTTTTGTTGTTTTTTTTTAGTTTATTTTCATTTTTATTTTCATTTTTTTTTTATCTGTTCCACTTTTAAGTCTTGATTCTTCTCTGTGAAGGTTGCAATATTTTGAGTGGAAGCCCGACGCGCACACAATCACTGAATTACAAAAAAAAAAAAAAAAATGCAGATAGAAGAGGGAGGGAGATGTGATTATGTAATATTAGTTGTACTAGCTGTTTGACGTAAACTGCACCCCCCACCCAAATATCACGGGTAGAATTTATTGAACAAATACACCAAGCTTTTCTAGCGATAATGAATGAAAGGGAGACGGCAAATTTCGGCGGTTGAAGAGGAAAATTAAAACAATTACGGATGAATTATCATGAAGACATGGTTTCGATTATTTTCTTGTTATTGCTTCTCACGGACTCGTCACCAGTGTTGTAGGGACGCGAGTTGAGAAAAAAAAAATTGGGAGAGGGTAAATAGTTTATTTTGTTGGAATTAGCTCACAGAGATTAATTCATAACGTATTCACGGGGTGGGGTGGTCAAGTGATTTTTAGAGTGGAAGCTCTCAACCCCTCCCTCGGCCATAGACTCGGCTAATCACAGACTCCACTGCTCCCGAGATTAGTGCTTTTGTTATTTTTTCTGCATTAACAAAATGTTTCTGACTGTAGGGTAAATTTTTAATGAATAAGCATATAATTTATTAATAAGATTGGGAGAGTTACAGTGAAAAGACAGGGGTGGCTCTGTTGGCGTAACGGTTAGCAAACTAGACTAGCAAAATTACACGAGTGAGTTCAAGTCTCACAGAGTGCTCCATTCATATGGCCTTGTGCCATATCTGAACAAAAAACTTAATAAATTACTACAGTGAAAAGACAGGGGTGTCTCTGTTGACGTAACGGTTAGAAAACTAGACCAGCAAAATTTCACAAGTGAGTTCAAGTCTCACAAAGTGCTCCATTCATATGGCCTTTTGCCATATCTAAGCAAAAGCTTTGTAAATTACTACAGTGAAAAGACAGGTGTGTCTCTGTTGACGTAACGGTTAGAAAACTAGACCAGCAAAATTACACGAGTGAGTTCAAGTCTCACAAAGTGCTCCATTCATATGGCCTTGTGCCATATCTAAGCAAAAGCTTTGTAAATTACTACAGTGAAAAGACAGGGGTGGCTCTGTTGATGTAACGGTTTGAAAACTAGGCTAGCAAAATTACACAAGTGAGTTCAAGTCTCACAGAGTGCTCCATTCATATGGCCTTGTGCCATATCTAAGCAAAAATCTTAATAAACTACTACAGTGAAAAGACAGACTGGTAAATAAAACGATAGTGAGGACCGAGTTAAGGAAGGCAGAGTTGAAGGTAGAATATGATAGAGAGAAGAAAGAAGTACGAACAGAGAGAGAGAGCAAGGAGATATACTGCAGAGGAAGATTAAAAAAAAAATAATAGATAATTGAGAAAATGTGAAGGAGAGAAAATAAGAAAATGGAGTGTTATATAAACAGATAGACAGTCTATGATATATAGATGAAACAACAACAAAAAACAAAACAAAAAAAACATACAAATAAAAAAAGGAAGTGGGGGGAGACGAAAAGGAAAATATAATTTTTAAAACATTATTTACTTGAATTAAAGGTTTGGTTTGGTTTCTTTGTGTATCAACCTTCGTAGGTTATTTAATGTCAAAGCCATCCTTGAAGAAGAATAGCTGTGATATTATTTAACCCGGAGCTCGGGACATTAGGGAGTTCATGCCTTTCCCAACGGTATTGGCCCGACAGTGGATATAATAGCACGACTGGAATTCGAACTCATTTACCGAGCTGTCACAGTCCGGCACGTTAGCCGTTTCTTCACGAAGAGCGGGAATCCCCTCTTATTAAAATTTTGATCTATTTTTTAAATGGTAACACAACGAATGTCCTGTATATGACACTAAACAATCTGATGGTGAGGCTTCAGTAAGGCTAGAACTTTGGGTAATACAGGGTACCCCTTCATTGCTGTTGCTCTCAGGTCCACTCTGGCCCGGCGTGGTAGCACCTGATTGAGTTCTATCTACAGGTCAAATAGAACTATACTGTGTAATTATGCTAAACTGAATTGTTTGAAATTAAGTGTTTTTACATTTAACTGTGTATAAACAAAAAAAAAAAAAATTGTGTACTTATGCTAAACTGAATTGTTTGAAATAGAACTGTTTGATCATTTAACTGTGTGAAAGCAAATGACTGATGTTTAAATGAATTGTTAATGATACATAATTATACTCGGAACCATTTAACTTTGTTGACCTATGTTAAATTGAATTGTATGAAATAGAATTGTTTGATGATTTAACTGTGAGTAAACAAATAACTGATATTTAATTGAATTGTTAATGATACATAGCAATAATCAAAAACATTTAACTATGTGCAAACAAATGATTAATAGAATTATTCATATTTTTTTAGACTTAATTTATGGCTTAAAGTAACTATTATTTGTTATTAATGGCATATCAAACTTCTTGGGTTATTTAATGCCAAATCCATCCTTTCAGAAGGACAGTAGCGGTACTATTTAACTCATAAATGGAGGGAATAAGCGGGTTCATATCTTTCCCAAGGGTATTTGATCGGAAGTGAACCTAATAGCGCGACTGGAGTTCGAACTCGGGTACTACGATTCCGCAGTCCAGCATTACACCACTACGCCAAGGGGACACCCGTATTAGCTAGAAATAAGTGAAACCTCTTAACTGTGCAAAAAAGGGAAATCCCCTAACTGCAAAAAAAAAAAAAAAAAATAACTCAGGTTAGTTTAAAAATGTTATCTACAAAATGTGTTTAGAAATCATATTTTATATATGTATTGAAAGGATTTGGCATTAAATAACCTTCAATGGTTGATTTGCCATAAAACTAAACCAAACCAAACCCTTGCTTGATAAGAAAAATGTAAATTTATATTGATGTATTTTAACGGCAAGTCAAACCATCTAGGGTTATTTTGTGCCAAAAGGTTAGGGAATCGTCTTTATCGTGCGTTTATATTTACATTTTTTACGTAGCTGTTTCTTAAGGATTGTTTGTTTATTTTTGAATGTAGTCCTATTAAATACACAATTTTTAAACAGATCTGTTTGACCCATCGGTACTACCACTCCAGGTCAGAGTGGACCTGGGAGTAATTGCTATAAAGAGGCATTCCACATTCCGCAAAATTCCAGGAGTGGTACCTTACCACCAGATGCCATCATACCTACGGCTCCTTTCTTTATTTTTATTCATTTATTTTTTATTTATTTTTTATTTTTTGAGGGGATCTTACTCCTCCACAGGGGATACAGTCAGCCTCTTTTAAAACCTACCCACTGGGTTATTTATATTTTTCATCATTTTACTTTTATAACTTTTTAAATTTTATATTCTATTCATTTATTTATTTGTATACCAGGACTTGTTCTTGTTCAATATTGCTCGCAGCATTCTTGTGTAATTGCCGTCTAGCTTCTTCTCCAGCCGTTTTGTTAGCGTCCATGTAGTGCATCCATATAGCAGTATCGATACGACAGCTGCCTGGAAGAATCTGCATTTCATTTTATCGGTTAGGTCTGATTTCCATATGATCGATCGTCTATTGATAGCTGTCCATGCCTTCGTTAGCCGCGTGTCGATGTCCTTTTCGGTTGATGAGACGCTGCTTCTTGGGTAAGTGAATTTGTCTACTAGTTTAAGAGGGGTTCCGTCTAGAGTGGAGATGTCACCTGTTTGATAATAGCACATATATTCCGTTTTGTGTGCATTGACATGGAGGCCTATGCCTGTGGCTGCTCGTTCCAAGCTATGCAGTAGTGTTTCGGCTTGGTTGGGTGTATTTGCCAGTATCGCTATGTCATCAGGTCAGTCAGCAGTCAGGTCATTGTCGTGCCTGGCGGCAACACAGGAATATGGCCCCTGACCCTCTCTCGCAACTTTCCCAAGACGTTCATCGACACTGGCAGGGTCGGCTCAGGGCTACTCCCGTATGGCCTCACATAGCTGCTGAATGTATGTTCGTGCTGATGTCCTGCTTTTGCCTGGCTGGGCAAAAGCAGGACATCCAGCACGAACATACATTCAGCAGCTATGTGAGGATACGGGATGTAGCCCTGAAGACCTGCCAGAGGCGATGAACGTTTGGGAAAAGTGGCGAGAGAGGGTCAGGGATATCCGTGCAAGCGGCACGACATGATGATGATGATGATGATGATGATGATTTGTATACCTATTGAAGTGTCTTTACTCGTACATCTGCGTAAGAACATACGGTAGAATTTGTATATATCTGAAGGAGGTGTCCCCGTGGTGTAATGGTTAAAGCGCTGGACTACGGAATTGGAGTAAGCGAGTTCGAACTCCATTTGTACTATTACGTTCTCTTTCGGACAAATACCCTTGGGAAAGGCATGAACCTCTTTATCCTTCCTGCTATGGGTTAAATAGTATCACTACTATTGTTCTAGTAGGATGGTTATGGCTTTGAATAACACAGGAAGGTTGATATGCCATTAAAACAAATAATATATATGAAACATTAAGGATTACTCATTAACCAAACCGGAATTGACAAAGGGCCTATTAACGGATAAATAATAAAGAATTTTTAAATAGATAAAAAGGTCAACCTATGAACTTGTACATTTTGCTGATAGGTTGCATGTCTGGATTTTTGGAGGTCAATGGGTCAAATAACAGATAAACTGTTTCTATTATTTAACGGATAGTGAAGATAAGTTTTAGAAGATTTTAAGTTATGTCAAACCAATGTGAATGGCATTTTAAGGTCAGTTGAAAGGTTGGCTTTCATTGGTCGAAGTGAAGTCAGGTGATTTAATCCTAGAAGTTAGATTGTAACTTTAGTTTAGTCGAATCGCCAAAGTGAGAGGTTGATGATTTCCATCTCAGGTCCGACAAGCTCTCCAGATCTGTGGCCTGGTTTATGTTACGTTAATGAATAACTAAAGTTGGCGACTGTACTCGAGGGCGACCTAAAGGCTCCCATTTCAATAGCTACTACTCCAAGGTGTAGGGGAAGGCTCTACTTTTTTCTCTGGGTTGCTCCACTTTACCCTTGATACGTACCTTATAATGCCGTGTTAAGCTAGGAGATATCAAGTACCATTTTTGAGTCTTTGGTATGACTCGACCTGGGACTGAACGCCGGTCTCCCGGGCTATTAGCGAATACTCTAGCCACTAGGCCAATGACCGGTCTCTTAATAAATAGTGTACGAAAGATTTTATCTTCGTGTTATTCATCCCAATGGAGTCAAAACACCGGATGAAACTATAAGAAGCAACCGCCAGTCGAGAAGACAAGATGACGCCGAGAAGCGACAACCGCAACCCAGTCGGCTAGAGCTGCGTCTCTGCTGAGGAGTAAGACCCCTACCGACCCACGAGTTTCCTGTATATGACACTAAATAATCTGATGGCGAGGCTTCAGTAATGCTGGAGCTTTGAGGAATAATGCGATGCACTCCGTCATTACCATTACTCCCAGAACGACTCTGACCCGGAAGAGTAGCCCCTAATTGGGTCCTACTTATGGGTCAAATAGAATTGTTTGGCATTTAAACAGTGGACAAATAAATGACATGTTAAATCAAATTGTTAAAAATAGAACTGTTTGAAAATTTAGCTGTGTGTAAACAAATGACTAATGTTTAATCGAATTGTTAGTGATACATAGGAATACTTGAAATCATTTAACTGAGCAAATGAAACAATTCGTGAGGAGTACTTGGAACCATATTAATGTGTGCAAACGAATGAGTAATGTCCAACAGAATTGGTTGGATGGTTGTTTTTTATGGTATATCAACTTTTATAGGTTATTTAACGCCAAATCCATTTTTATGTAAACAGTCAGTTCTATTTCAAACAATTCAGTTTAGCATGAATACACACTTTAATTGTCAAATTAGTTCTAATTCAGCTAATTTAGTCCAGATTTTGTTTACACACGGCCAAATGTCAAAACACTTCCATTTCAAACAATTCAGTTTAGCATAAGCACGCTGTTTAAATGTAAATAGAGTTCGATTGTCAAAAATATCTCTATTTAAGCCACCCAGCCCAGTCAAATGATTCCAATTCAAACCATTCTGTTTAGCATAAGTATGCAGTTTAAATGTAAGTACATTTTAATTGTCAAAAGCATTTCTATTTCAAGCTATTCAGTTTAGTCAAACAGTTCAAATTCAAACCATTCTGTTTAGCATAAGTATGCAGTTAGTTCGATTTAACCCATAGATAGGGCCCTATCAAGTGCTACCATTCCAGGCCAGAGTGGACCTTGGAGCAATGACAATGAAGGGGTACTCCGCATTTCCCAACGCTCCAGTATCACTGGAACCTTACCATCAGATAGTTTAGTGTCATATCTAGGACACTCGTTGGGAGAGTCTTACCAGCCGACTGGGGAATCAATGGAATTATTAGTGTTGAATATGTAATATAATGGCCGAGGGATTTCGGTTTATGCCTTTGGGTTTAGTTAAGCTGAGAACCTATCGGCTCAGCACATGGGTTAGTTAGGTGGAACCTTGATGCAGATGGTAATGCGCACAGAGCGGACATGTCACTCAGATATGTCACAATAGCCTGAGATGACGAAACGGGTGACGAAGTGTGGGTGATGTCATGCACCGGAAGCGCGTGGAGGATTTTGGGAATTTGAAGAAAGTTAAGAGAGTTGAAACTAGACGCCGAACGAGGAGGTTCGACTTTTGGGGCTCGCTGAGGCGAGACGAATTTGTGCACCATGGGTGTCGCACAAGATAGGGGCCAGATGAAAAAGCCGGCATAAAAAGATTGTGTCTCTCTCCTTATGTCGAAACCTTTAACTCAAAAGTAATAAAAGGGTTTCGTACCTGAACAAAGAAGTCGTTACGTGTTTTCGAAATTCGAGATTCCTATGTTCTGAGTTTTCTGTATGAACATTATGTATATATGTTACTCACATTCGATGTCCATTTCGCACATGGCCATATTCGTGTATCTACCTATAGTACAAATAGCATTACTAGAAACTCCGGAACTGTATGCCTAAATTGAATTATTGGTATTACATAGCAATACTTGGAATCATTTGACTGTGCAAATCAATGAATAATGTTGAGTAGAATAATTAATGTTAAATAGCAATACTTGTAACCACCTCATTGGCTCCAAACAAATGATTAATATTGTATAGAACTATAAGTGTTAGATAGCAATAATTGAAACCATTTAACTGTGTAGAAACAACAGCAATACTAATGTGCAAAGAAACTAGTTCTATTTTTTTTAAATCATCTCCCTAACTATTCACTTACAAATCATATATGTATATCCTTTAAATATTTGCCCAATCGGCTGATGCTGTAAAATACACCGACTACTTCTCTACAGCGGGGTAAGGCCACCCCAACGAGTGTCCCAGATATGAGACTAAACAATCTGATGGTGTGGTTCCAGTAATGCTGGAGCTTTGGGTAATACAGAGTACCCCTTCTTTGCCAATGTTCCCAGGTCCACTCTGGCTCGGTGTGGTGGCACCTGATAGGGTCCTATCAACAGCTCAAATAGAACTAAACTGCTTACGTGTGCTAAACTGAATTGGTTGATTAGAACTGTTTTTGACATTGAAACTGTACTTACGCTAAACTGAATTATTTGAAATAGAACTATTTTGACATTTGACTGTGTATGGACAAAAAACTATACTGATACTAAACTGAATTGTCCGAATTAGAACTGTTTGACTAAACTGAATAGCTTGGAATCGAAATGTTTTTGACAATTAAACTGTGTACTCATGGTAAACTGAATTGTTGTGTAATAGAACTTGTATTTTGTATAAAAATGAATTTGGCATTAAATAACCTACAAAGGTTGATATGCCATAAAACCCAGATAAACCAAACGAAACCAACCTTTAAATGTGCGCAAATTTAATTATGCTGAATTATCGGTGTTACATAGCAATAGTTGAGACCATATATATATATATATATATATAAGAATGATTTGGCATCAAGTTACCTCCTAGGGTTGATATACCATTAAACCCAAATAAACAAGCGACTACCAGCCGCAAAAACAAGATGCTATATAACAAGTGTATAATTGTTTAGACAATGGTAGAAGTATTTTCCTGGTTTGTTAAAAGGGGCACATGTTGAGGCTTTACAAGAAAATAACCAGGCTCATATAAACACACACACACAATTACAATGACACCTGTTCAAGGTTCAGCGATAAACACAGATGTTAGACTATCCTAAAAAGCACAAGGGTTGGAGTAGAACATTCTAGAAGCAGGCAGGTAGGACTGGATATGATATTTCTATATTTAGAAATGTTTTGCCTAACCGCACCTTGACAAGAATACCCATTTCAAAGGGTCCAGTACTTCATTAAATATTTTTTATAGAAAGAAAAGTTTTGCAAAGTCTGGCTCAGAATAAGAATAAGAAGATTGAATTGTTTCAAGATCATAGTGAGGACTAACCTACCTTAGTAACTAACCAACATTCGAAATCCTAGTTTTTTGCTTGATTAAAAAATACATTGCATGTAGAAGTGTGTTTTTTATCTAACCACTCTCCCATGCGAATCAGTTTTTAAATGGAGTAAAGCTGGTTTGAATTGAAAGTTTTCTATCTCTTCGACTGGTTGCTTAACCAAGGCGAAAGAAGCCAGTCTATTTACCCAACCCCTCCGCTCGGGCAGGATATGACACAAGATCAATTTTTAAGCGGAGTTTAACAGGTTTGAATTCAGAGTTTTCCTTCTCCTAGACTAGTTGCCTTACCAAGGCTGAAGAACCCAGTCTGCCCTACAATTTACCCATAGCTGGAGGGATAATAATTGGATTCATACCTTTCCCAAGGGTATTAGTGCTATGTGAAATGCAATCAGTCTTGTCCAGGATTTGAAGTCGTGTCGCCGTGTCCCTTTCCTACGACGATAACCATTACACCACGGGCGAAAGAAGCCAGTCTGTTCCATAGTTTAAGGAGGATGTCTCCGAAGTTTAGTGGCTAACTTGGTAGACTGCAATATCTTTGTAAGCGAGTTCGAACCCCAGTCCCACTATTATGTTCACTTTCGGACAATCACTCCTAGAAAAGGCATGAAATCCATAATGCCCACCAGCTATAGTACCATTTCTATTGTTCTTCAATGATAGCATGGCATTGAATAACCCTCGAAGGTTGATATGCCATTAAAACAAAGAAACCAAACCAAACCAAACCAAATCAAATCTACTATCTACCAAAACAGATGGATTCATGCCTTTCCCAATGGTATTAACATGAAGCGAAACATAAACAGCCTCGTCTAGTAACTGAACATCGTCAAGTCAAGTTAATCATTTCTCCACGTGTGCTTTTGATTCTGTATAGTCTGGTATGGGTTTTGCTTTGTCTGACACAAGACAAGAGGGATAAGAAGATTGTTCAGTCCCGCTATTCCAGTTACGGAGGAATACCCTGTCTGAGAAATTAACGTCTAAAAAAACTAGAAGTGTTTATGTGTATTTACTTAACTAACTTCGTAATTTTAGAAGATTGGGTAGCCCTAGTCTTCGAGGCATTTTGAATTACGGACTCGCAAATCATATTAATCATGAGTGACAGTGAATGTAATTGAAGTAATGATTGTATGTATTTTACGATTCTAATTCGATAGCTTTTTTTCCACGGGTCTTTTTCCCAGCGTGTGTTCTAGGTAAGACTCAAGACCATCTGACAGTGAGCTTCATTCTTGGAGCTTTGGGTAATGTAGAGAACTTGTTATATGAATAGTTTTTATTATTTTTTTATTTTAATCATTTTTCGTTAGTTATATTAAATTGTTTAGTTTGGTAAGGCTTTGAACTAGTCGGTGTCTCTTAATTCAGGTGCCATAGTCAGACGGTGCACTCTTACACCCGCTCGGAAAGGATTTGACAATCATCATCTGTCATGATAAACCCCCAGACAGGAAATGAGGCTGGATGGCCATTGGAGTAAATTGAGTGGGTGGTTGACATTGTACCGGAAGAGATGGTCCTGAGAATTTGAGGATTTTGAAAAACGAGTAGTTGAGGTTCGCCCGTTGAAGCGTGCAGTTGGGTTTTTCGGATCTGATCAAAGCAGATCAGTCTGGGTCTCGATCAGCAAAGATGAGTTGATATCTTACACACCACAAGATGCTCCGTGCGTGGCGGAGGGTGTCGGTATAGTATGGTTAACATAGGTCCTTATTGTTTGTGTGTCTCTCTCCTCGTGTCTCAAAGAACTGAAGGTAAAAGAAAATAAACTCGTTCGTACCGCATGTATTATAATTATTATTATTTACTCCTTTGGGGTTTTTTCACATCAGCATTAGCTGATGGTCTTTCAATAGAATTTGAGTACAACAAGTCTTCTCAAGTCTCCAGAACTCTTCTCAGTATCCAGGCCGTTCTCAGTAATGCTGTAGTTTGGATGATCTCCACTCGTCCTCCAACTTACAAATCCTCCAGTCCCTTTAATAATCCTTTAGTTACTGTACCAAAAGCACCAATCACAGTTGGTATAATTGTCACCTTCATGTTCCATAGTTTTTTCAATTGCCTAACAAGGTCAAGACACTTATCCTTCTTTTCACATATTATTATTGATATCATTATGGCTATACAACACCCTCTGACTTGTGGTGGTAGTATGTGTTAGAGCCCAATCTCTGGATCAAATAGAACAGTTCAATCATTTACTAAAAGATCATTATTAGTTTCTGGAAATTATTTAACAGAGTGCAAGCAAATGATTAAAATTAAATAGAATTATTAGTGTTAGATAGGAATACTTGAAATCATTCAATTGTGTGTAAACAAATGATTAATATTAAATAGAATTATTAGTGTTGGATAGGAATGCTTGAAACCATTTAACTGTGTGTAAACAAATGGTATCTGGCTCGTTGGTTGGTTGTTTTGTCTTACGGCATGTCATCCTTTTTCTGGTCATTTAATGCCAAATTAAATTTTAAACAATTCAATTTAGTATAAGTATAGTTTTTGTTGACACACAGTTAAATGTCAAAACAGTTCTATTTTTAAAAAATCCAGTTTAGCATAATTACACAGTTTAGTTCTATTTGACTTGTCGATAGGACCCTATCAGGTGTTACCACTCCGAGCAAGAGTGGATCTTGGAGCTATGGTAATGAAGGGGTACTCTGCATTACCCAAAGCTCCAGCATTACTGGAACCTCACCATCAGATTGTTTAGTATCATATCTAGGACACTCGTTGGGGGAGTCTTACCCCTCTGTAAAGACGTAGTCGGTGAATTCTACAGCCTCAGCCGATTGGGCCAGTTAATTCTGGTTTTCTATACCAGCTGCTTTTAGCAATCAGATACAAGAGCAACAGAAAGGAGAAATGCTTAGTTGAACTGTTTTCGTTGGAGGATCAAGGACAAGAGTTCAACTGTTGAACCAAGCTGTATGCATTTCCCTTCGTGCTAATGCCCCTAGCAACGGCATGAATTTCATTCAGGTGAAAGGTATGAATCCAACTATTCTCCCTCCAGCTATGGGTAAAATAAGAGGGTAGACAGCTCTTTAACCTTATTATGGCAACCAGTCTAAGAGAAGAAAAACTCCGAATTCAAACCTGAAAAAAAAACAAACTTGTGTTACATCCAGCTTGTACGGAGGGGTTGGGTAAATACATATATACTGTACTTTAGATCAAAAATACTGATTGATATTCTTTTTAGATGTCAAGAATTTTTATACGCCTGAACAAAGGTATAAATTTATTTTGAACTCTTTTTAATGAATAAGAAAGGAAAGGATTAGCCCTAATTTCTGTTCAATGTCAATGCCCATTGAATTTCAGCAGTCATGCGCAAAAATGGCAGTTAATAAAAGATCGTGAAAACAGATTTAAAAAATGTCTCAAGGGATATTAAATTTATTTTTTCAAGAACCCTGTATACTGTTCGTACCAAGTACCTAAATAGTCCAAGTTCAAAGCACGGTAAGGAAACCCAAAGACGACCTTTTCATTATTTTAGAACTTATTCCGATGCAGGTATCATTGGGAAAAAAATGTTGGTAAATGAACTAGATTATTGGTAGGGATATTCAATTTATATATAACTATAAATTATTTGTATTAAGAATAGTTACTTGAAGCTAAAATTTTTAACTAAGGATTATTGGTTGTTACTAGGACCATATAACTGTAAATTATTTGTATTAAGAATAGTTACTTGAAGTTAAAATTGTTTACTAAGGATTGATATTATTCCTTAGTTGAAGCCATTTCACTGTGAATAAATCATTTGTATTAGATAGGAATACCTGATTGGTTTGGTTTAATGGCACATCAACCATTGTAGGTTATTAAAGCCAAATCCATTTTCATACATATAAACAGTTCTATTTCAACCAATTCAGTTTAGTATTAGTACGCAGTTTAAATGTCAAAACAGTTCTATTTCAAACAATTCTGTCTAGCATAAGTACACAATTTAGTTCTGTTTGACATTTAGATAGGGCCCTATCAGGTGCTACAACTCTGGGCCCGAGTGGACCTGGGAGCGATAGCAATGAAGGGTTACTCCGCATTCCCCAAAGCTCCAGCATCACCGGAACCTCACCATCAGATTGTTTTGTGTCATATCTTGAACACTCGTTAGGGAGGGGAAGTCTTACACCCCAGTAGAGAAGCAGTCGGTGTATTCTACAGCCCCAGCCGACTGGGCAATGGAAAACTTGATGGATAACGACAGACAAAAACTTTTAAGAAACTACTAAGAAAATGTAAATATAAATGTAAAATGAAGGTAATTCCTTAACCTCAAGAAAGAAATAATCGTTGATGGGTTGACATGCCGTTAAAATCAATCAATCAGCGAGATTATTAAAAGATTTGTTTAATAATAAGTTTTTGAAGATTAAAATCATGTCCATGTATTCAGTATTGGAAAAATTTGTATTTTTCTTTTCCTCTAATTTCGCAATTTAAATGCTTTTACGTACAATTCGTTTCTTGCATCACAAAGCGAAACTGGTTAGTTGATTTATTGGGAAAAAAAAAGATAAAGAACGTGGCATTAAAATGTTATTTAGATTATTACACAAGCACACAGATTTATATACATAAGACATAGACTGCAGTTAAGAAAACGGTTTATTTGCTGAAGGTTTCGTTTGGTTTGGTTTTATGGCATATCAACCATTGTGGGTTATTTATTGCCAAATACATTTTATACATATGAACAGTTTTATTTCAAACATCTCAGTTTACCATAAGTACAGTTAAATTCAAAACAGTTCTATTTCAAACAATTCAGTTAGACATAAGTTTAGTTCTATTTGACCCATAGATAGGACCTTGTCAGTTGCTACCACCGGGGCCAGAGTAGACCAGAGAGCGTTGCTACCACTCACCGCCAAAATAGACCTGGGAGCGATGGCAATGAAGGGATACTCCATATTCCAGTAGCCTCACCATCAAATTGGTAATGTCATATCCAAGACACTCGTTGCAGGAGTCTTACTCGTCTGCATAGATGCAGTTGGTGTGTTTTACAACCCCAGCTGACTGGGCCAGTTTATTAGTTAACTACGTTTCAAATTTTAAAAAATTGCCTAGTCGGCTGAGTCTTGTGAGATAAGAGGATCCATTCCTTTCTAACTTTTTGGTCTATGAACACCATAATTTTTTTATTCCAGTCGGCTAGACTATAAAATACACCGATAGCATTCCTGTGAAGAGTAAGACTCTCGTCAAAGAGTGTCCTGGAAATAACACTAAGCAATCTAATATTGAGGCTCCAGACTTGGAACTTTAGGGAATACGGAGTACCCCTTCATTACCACTGCTCTCAATTCCACCTGATAGGGTCCTGTCAATGGGTTAAACAGAACTGTTTGACATTTAAACTGTGTGCAAACAAATGACTGATGTTAAATCGAATTGTTACAAATAGAAGTCTTTGACCATTTAACTATGTGTAAACAAATGACTAATATTTGATTGAATTGTTAGTGATACATAGAAATACTTGGAACCATTTAACAGAGTGCAAACGAATGAGTAATGTTGAATAGAATTATTAGTGTTTAATAGCGATACTTGAAACTCTTTAACTGTGTGGCTAACTTGAAATATTGATATAACATACCTATATTTTTTATCAACATTAGATTATTCCCTAACCTCTGGGCTCCCATCGCGCTATTACCTTCACTTTTGGGCTCGTACCCTTCAGATAGGTACGACCCCAACTAATCACCCACCCAGCTATGGATTTAATTGTCTCATTGCTTTTCTCATTCGATGATGGCTTTGGCATTAAATAGCTTACGAAGGTCGAATGCCATTAAACAAAAAAAGCCTACAAACCTCAAGCTAAAAAATATACCAAGATATTTTAACGTGGCGTCTAAACAGATAAAAAAAATACATGATGTGTTGGACGTTTTTAATTGATAGATTTAACTTTTATTTTTTATAATTTTGATCATTTTTTTTCCGAAGTCCTATTTTAAAGTTGTCCCAAAAAACAAAGTTAGGGGGATATGTTTGAGAAGAGATTCTTCCAAAGTTCTTGTAAATTCGTTTTTTGTTTTTTTTGTTATTATTGTTGTTGTTGTTGTTGTTGTTTTAACAAAACACTTTACGATTATTTCTATTTCTGCTTGTTGGTAATGATTAACAGTGATTCATCTTGAAATAAAAGTGAATAAAATATGCAGGAAAAACTAGTCTGATCAGTTTTTCTAAAAGAAAAAGAAGTTTATGAAAAAAAAAAATTAAAGTCTTAACCTTGAGTCTTAGGTAGTTACACAGCGCGAGACATAAGTTAAGATTAGAGGACTCTATTGTTTGAGCTGAGGGTCCAACTTCAGATGACCTTAATCCAACCCTGCCCTCGGGTAAGGCTTATAAAAACAAAAAACCGAAAAAGTAAAACAAAACAAGCCATCTCCAATTTCAATGAAACGGCTGAGTAGTTAACATTACTTACTATCTATCAACAAAAGCAACTTTTCTCCTACTAAGATCTCAAACAATTCCTGTTGAGTGTGGCTGGTCGGTCTCGATACAGAGACATTTAAAACAAGTGTAAATGACACGAATACCAGCAATGCTTTAGAACCGGGAAGGTTCCTAGCAGGTCCTCTCGACTGAATTGCTATCAACAACGACGATGACGACAGTATATTAGGAATTATTTAATTGACTTGCACGATAAGTTGTAGTACATATTTAGCTGATCCCCTACCCACAATAAAAAGGAATAAAAAGTAATTTGTTAATATCAATTATATTTTTTAAATGATCCGGGGTTTTGTATTCATGTTACCATTACACAATGGAAACAAAATGGTACGCCCAAATGAGATCTTTATCAGCGAAATAGCGGTACATTTTTTAAAAAGCAACTTCTCTTCTCTGGAGGCGCACTTAGCGTAACGATTATCGTTGTTAAGAAATAGAATCAGTCACTCGAGTTCAAATCCTGGAGAAGTCAATTTGTGTTTCACTTCGCGCTAACACCCATGAGAAAGTCAGGAATCTATCTGTACCCCACCCCACTATAAGTAAACTAGGTTCTTTAGCTTTGATTATACAGCCAGTCTATGAGAAAAAAAACTTTGAGCAGCTCTACTCCACTTAAAACTGACCTTGTGTCATATCCTGTACATAGGGGAGGAATTGGGTAAATATAAACTTCCCTTCCTATTTGCAACAGTAGAAATTAAGGAGAATCTTCATTGGTGCTCATCCTGATCAATATCATTTATCAAGGGAGATAACTATTAAATTCTGATTATATTGTACTTCTATTGTCTTTTTTGCTGAGCCCCCTGTAATTTACTATTGGGCTTTCAAGTCGGATGAAGAACTCAAAACGATATATTAGCAGAAACATATATTTGAAAAATACAAGGGCTGCAAATTTAATGGCTTTGCGGCCAGACTTATCAATTGAGGTCCACTTTGAACAGAAATGATTTCAAATCGTCTTATCGGACTGTCTCTCAACACTACAAGTGATGAAATTTTGAAAAGGTATCAAAGCAGGCGCCAATTCCAGGCAGAGCGCTGATTGGCCCCACTCCATCACCAAGGGCAGATATTTAGATTTTCCAATTTTGATTCGTTCACAATTAAATAATATGAAACGTAGAAATAGACTTCGTCTAAATAGAAATTCAGTTCGGATAGATATCTTTAAAACTCTTAACGTTACATGACAATCTCTAATGAACAAAACAACAGTATCATTGTGTTTCAGCGTTTCAAAACTATTTCAGTTGTATTTGAAAATACTCGAATGAAGAAACGTTAAACAAGAAATGAAACAATAGTCTCACTAACTTCAGATTTCAAGCCCTATTTCTTACCCTTTTGTTGGATATTATATCCAATGCTCTCTTTTCAATTGCTACTACACTGAGGTGTAGGGGAGGGTGCTACTCTTTTCCCTGGATGGCTCCACTTTGCCCTTGATACGTATCTTATAATGCTGAGTCTTAAGCAAGGAGGTATCAAGTACCATTTTTAAAGTCTTTGGTATGACGCTACCTGGGATTGAACCCAGGTCTCCCGGACCATTGGTGGAAGCCTTCTGGTCGTCCTCGACTACGGTCGCCAACTTTATGTCTATATATCCAATGCAATCATTAATAAGTAGGGTGTATTCTTAAAATTCTCATTAATTTTCTGCACAAACACACACATATATATATATATGTGTGTGTGTGTGTGTGTGTGCCAAATGCTTCCGACCTACACTCTAACAAAACGCTGCTATTTTGAACAAATCCTGGAAGCAGCACCTCACAAAACAGCATTTGCGTGGCCATTTACCTCTCATCTTATGAACCATCCAAGTAAGACGAACAAGACATGCTGGGCACAGCAGGAAAAGTCAGGACAAACTCATAAGCGATGTTCTCTTATGGACTCCGACACATGGACACACCAGCGTTGGCCGGCTTGTAAAGACTTACACATATCAGTTCTGTGCGGACTAAAACAATATTTAAATCATTCAGCAAAAAAAAAAAACAAACATCCAATTGTTTTGTAGACTCAAAATTTCCAATTTGAGGAGAAATATTGAAAAAATTTGAAATTTCATTAATCATTTTGGAAGTTTCTGTTATATCACTACTCATTCCTTCTAGTTAAATGGTTAATCCTAATTTCTCTCAGTAACTGTAATCTTTTACACTTTTTCTTATTTTTGTCACTCTTCTTCGTATGGCCTCTAACCTCTGTATCACACTCCAATCTCCAAGTTTTAGCACTTTAACTCAGGCCTGAGTATTATATTTCTATATGTGGTCTTATGTTTTAAACAACATTTAAATCCTTTGAAATGAAATTTCTAACCATCTAGCCAATCATTCCATTTGCCTTTGTCATATCAAGCGTATGGTTCAAGGAAAGGAACAAAACACAATTGTATTGGTGAATATAAGAATGTCTGTAAAATTGAGAAGAAAATGTTCCGTAGTTGCGTTGAGAGGAAATTTGATGTGCGTTGAATGGTTGTGAAAATCGGGAAATAATAGTTCCAGAATTTGTGTTGGTTGGGGTGAGTCACAGACTTACGTGGTCAACCAAAGTTCATGTCGATAGGGAAGGAGAAACGTCGACGTTGAAAAGGTGGAATGTAGGTGGGGTGATAATTTTTGGGTCATGCGGCTTCTATCAAAAGCCACAGTAAGAAGGTTAAGATGAATTTATGTGATGTTGTATGTTGCAGGCGTCGCAGTTGATGTTCCCTCTCGAGGTCTTGGAGCTGACTGACTCTTTGAACTTTCGTTGACCATTTTATAGTCGCGTTTGGGCCGAATCGGCTCCCAAAAACTTTGATGGGAAAGGTTGTTGGATCTTTTAAGTTGTATATATAAAGTTACATTTCAGCCATATGGATGCGCGGAGCCTACCTGCGCAGCGACGTGTTTTATTCATTTTAGTTTCGGCCATCGTCTAGACAATATCCGGCTTTTGAAATGTACGTTTTTGGTGTTTTATCTGTTTGTTTATTTATTGATTTTGCTTGTGAGTTCATTTGAAATGTATTAGTTAATCAGAAGGGATTTCTGTTTATAACACTTTTGATATAATGTGCAAAATATGATTGTCAGCTTTAACGCACTGATAAAAGGAGCGATAAATGATAGGGATGGATAGAGAGAGTCAAGAGACTCCATGATATCAGTACAACTTCATTATATACATAAATATATATATATATATATATATATATATATATATATAGAGAGAGAGAGAGAACGTTCAAGTGCAAAATATTGACGTTAAAAATGTAAGAGGTCTCTCAATACTTAAAAGTCGAGAGTTTAAAATACTGAGAGAAATATAAGCAATTACTTACTGTAATATTGTAATTCAAGTTTCATGTGGGAACCCATATATATATATATATATATATAAACTTAAATCAGTAGGAAAATTCCGACTCGCGATTTAAGTTAATTTTTGTAATTGGCTCTACTTCGTATTGAGCACTCTTGTAATTGTAGCATTCTATCATCCATCGTTTCCGGCTGATCTTCTTGACATCCTGTGTCCGTACAGAAATATTGAAGGTAAAGTTCTTGTTGGTCGGTTAGAGAGATGGAGAGAGACATGCGAAAATAGAAATAGCAATATTAATAGCTGTGTGACCAACAGAGTCTTTCATTTGATGATAACTCTAGGGTCAACATGTTTCGGAGCCACAAAATCATTTCTAAGGTATGAATCCGATTATCCTCCCTTCCGTTAAGGGTAAATAGTAGGGCAGACTAGAGTTTTCCGCCTTAGGCAACCAGTTTAGGAGAAGGGAAACTCTGAATTCAAACCTGTTAAACTTTGCTTAAAAATTGACCTTGAGTCACATCCTGTTCAAGCGGAGGAGTTGGTAAATACACACACACACACACACATACACAAATATACATATATATATAATATATATAATTTTTATCCTTATATTATCCGATGGTGGGAACGATTTTATTTTAGGATTTTCTTTCTTCAATTTTCATGTAATTTAAAATCCAATACAGAGATCAATGTAAAATAATAATAGATTAAAATACAAAGCAAATAATTCCATATCAAAGAAAAACCTTTAAAAATCCCTTTTTGTTGCGATAGATAAGTAAATAAGGTTTTCCAAATAGAACCTTCCAAAAAAGAGTTCCGCTTAACTTTAAGGAGAAAAAATTATATCCTTATATTATCAAAGTCATTATTAAAAGTTTTTCTATGTATATATATATATATATATCCACTTCTTTCCTAAACAGATTTAGACGTGTATTCACGTGTGAAGTCTTTTTGGGGAACGGTTTTTGAATGTGGTCCCCAGCCAGATTCGTGTTTGAATTCATTTTCTTTCTCTTAGACTGGTTGCCATACCAAAGTCAAAGAGCCGGTCTGCCTACTATTTACCCGTAGCTTGAGGAAGAAGATATATTCATGGCTTTCCCGAGGGTGATCGCGTGAAAGTGAAACACGAACAGCCGTATCGAGGATTTGAACTCGTGTCGCCGTGTTCATTTCCTATAACGATATGAGCAGATACACTTAAGGTTCTCAAATTTTGAGACTTAAGCAATTTCTAATTCCATTAGTAAGTAAGTAAGTAAAGTTATCTCCCTTAGTCGAGGGCTACCCGAAAGCTCCCTTTTCTATAGCTACTACACCGAAGTGTAGGGTAGGGCGCTACCCCTTTCCTGGATTGCTCCACTTTACCCTTGATCGTTACCTTATAATCCTGAATGTTAAGCAAGGAGGTATCAAGTACTATTTTTTGAGTTTTCGGTATGACTCGACCAGAGATTGAACAGCAGTCTCCTGACCCATTAGCGAACACTCTACTACTAGGCCAATTGTACGATTAATTCATTTCGTAATTAAATTATAATTTTGTGGAATCTGTATTTGTGCTGAGTATCCTTTTTTTTTTAATTATCCGAATTTTTGATGTAACTGAGACAACTGTAAAATGCTTATTTCATTTGAATTCTGTTCTCGTGAAATAGAAGCATCGATTTCAATTAACGGCATTAAATAACCCATAGGAAGTTGAAATACCGTTAAACAAATAAACCAAACCTCAGCCATGATTTATCCACCTACTCAGCAAACTCTCCCTTGGTTACGTTGAGCCAAGTTTATATCCACTTGTCTGTAATTCCAGAGAAATTTCCGTATTGAGTAAATTTTGAGTAAATTATTGAGTAAATTTCAGTATTGAGTAAATTTCAGTATTGAGTAAATTTTGAGTAAATCAGTGAGTAAATTTCAGTATTGAGTAAATTTCAGTATTGAGTAAATTTCAGTATTGAGTAAATTATTCAGTAAATCATTGAGTAAATTTCAGTATTGAGTAAATCATTGAGTAAATTTCAGCATTGAGTAAATCATTGAGTGAATTTCAGTATTGAGTAAATTATTGAGTAAATTTCAGTATTGAGTAAATCATTGGGTAAATTTCAGTATTGAGTAAATCATTGAGTAAATTTCAGTATTGAGTAAATCATTGAGTAAATTTCAGTATTGAGTAATGCATCACTGATACCAGATAGTCAAAGCCCTGAGTTAAATTTCGCCTCATGGACAATGAAACTTATGACTTTCTCCTAAGGAATACTTTTCTGTCATTTTTTTTAAATTCATATTTACCCAACTCCTCCGTTCGGGCAGGATATGACGCAAGGTCAATTTTTAAGTGAAGTTTAACAGGTTTGAATTTAGAGTTTTCCATCTCCTACACTAGTTGCCTCACCAAGGCTGAAGAACCTAGTCTGTCCCACTATTTACCCATAACAGGAAGGAGAATAATCGGGTTCACACCTTTCCCAAGGGTATTAGTGCTATGTGAAATGCAATCAGCCTCGTCCAGGATTTGAACTCGTGTCGCTGTGTCCATTTCCTACGACGATAACCATTACACCACGGGCACCTCCACCTTACACCACGGGCACCTCCACCTTACACCACGGGCACCTTGCTTTTTTTTTTATTAAATACTCAAATATTTCTGTAGCAATTGTGTCACCTCCTCTCAGTTGTCGGAAAAGTCATCCCGTTCGTAAGTGTTGGTAAATTTTTGATACTTACACTGTTATACTTCTCGGGTTGTTATCCTTGTCTTCAGCTCCCAGAAAGAGTCAACTTGAAAGTCGTGAGTTCAATCCCTGGGCACAGGTTCAGCAGAAAGAAAAGCAATATAACTAGAGTGAAATAGCTAAAAAGTCTAATCAACTGATTGGAAATATCCCAAGTCATTAATAGCGGAATGGAAACTGTCTACCCCCCATGAATTAAGTAATGGGTAAGTTTTGAAATTCACTGACAGTTACCGACTACGACGAAAGATACCTGAAGAAGGGCGGACAATTCTCCCAGACATTAATAATGACAACTCCTCACCTTAGAAATTTCGACAGATATTAACAAGGCCGGTCTTAGGAAGAGCGGAGCCTAATTCGCTATTTATCTAACCTCCAACCAGGCAGGATTTGACACAAGGTCATTTTAATGTGGGAAACCACACACGAATCGAGACTCCAATGCGGTAGGTGAAAAAATGCTAGATCCCGTCGGCATCCCTCTTTTGAGGCGCCTCAGGCGCCCAGCAATAAATCTAGCCCTGCAAAGCTGGTATTGCCTTGGGGACGGTCCTCTGGGACCAGGACTTATTTGTCTCTGCCTCCTGCCAAATGGGACTTAATACAAGGTCTTTTTTATAGTGAGGGTTTCGGGAATGGAAGAGCGGGCACGAGCCGAAGCTCGAGCCCTGCTAGACATTTGCTGGTAATCGGCTCACTTCGTGCAATATGAACTAGATGAGCCAACTCCTGGACTTGGACTCACTCGATATATAACATGAGTCCGGCACGTATGCTTGCTCATAACTTGAAATAAACCCGAGAGTATAGAGCTATGCAATGCTTGTCAATGATGTCATCGCCCACTTGCAAGTGGCCCAGTCGAACCCGGTGGGGGCGCATTTGGCCTTAAATCTGTCCTTGACATTAAGAAGCAGGAGAGGAGAGGAACACAAACCTCTTTGTGTCAATTGAACTTTGTCGTCAGTGAGTCCAGTCATTCAGCCAAAAGGCCCGGCGCGAAGCCCAATTGGAAACATATATATTGCTTTGTGTTGTATGTACTTGGTGAGCCAAGAGTTGATTATACAGTAGCATAGAGCTCAATCAGGCGCAGAGTCCAAGTGGAAGCTTAAGGTCGGTCCTAGTTATTAACGTGGGGCGCAGTAATATTTTGGTAGGGTTTGTTTAGAGACCATATTAATGGCCTTTTAATCTTCCTTCACGTGAATTGCAGTAAAGTTTTGAATATGTAAGAATTGAATATTACTGTGTGGCATCATAATTTTATAAATACCAAAGTAAGACAGGGCCCAAAGTTGGTTGGGAACCCCTGGTTTAGCTCATAGCCAGAAATTTAGGGACTCTCAGAGAGAATTGAACTCACCTAGGTTCCAGACTAACTTTTTCACCACTATCCTGACGAATATTTTAAAGTGTCTTAGAAATCAATTTTTTTTACTTCGCTATCATCTTTTATTGTGAGTCGCATAATAAAAACGCCATTAAAACGTTTTGGAAATAAATATTTATTTTGGTGTGTTTAGTTTTGAAATTGTGGTCTCCATGTTTTTTAAGAAACAATGAAACATCAATTAAACAAGGAAGGTTTTATTTCAAAAAGAAGATTTAAAAAAAAACAACTTTTAGCTTAAATGAAATAAATGCAAATTTTCAAGTTATTGCAGAAAGGCAAATACGATTATATTTTTAATTGATTATAGAAAAAAAGTACAGAGCGTTTTATAGAAATCAAGTAAAAACCTATTTTATTCTAGTTTATGTTAAATCTTAACAACAGCCTAAATCAAAATAAAATTTTAAATAAAATACAAAAAAACTTCCTTAACCCGTTCTATTATAAAGTATTTCGCATATTTTCATGAATTAAAATAAAAAATTAACACAAAATTACATTTAAAAAAAACAAAAGAAAAAACAGCGAAAACGTGGTGTCTTGACAGTCGGTTATACATAATTTTTTTTTTCTACTTGTCTGTCCCGTGAGACGTTATCGACAAAGGGTCACTGTGTCCCTAATGATTATTAGGGACACAGTAAAAGTAAAGTTGGCAACCGTTGTCGAAAGTGACCTGAAGGCTCCCTTTTCAATAGCTACTACATCGAAGTGTAGAGAAAGGCGCTACTCCATTCCCTGGATTGCTTCACTTTATCCTTGATCCTTACCTTATAATGCTGAGTGGCGACATCAAAGGCCATTTTTGAATCATTGGTATTACTTGACCAGGGATTAAACCCCGATCTCCCGGACCATTTGTGAACGCTCTACTCATTAGGTGAGCTCTGCAACTCGACCATAATTATTCTGCATGTATCTGAGATAGTTGTGGTATTCAGCTTAACAAAGATTACCTATCATAATCGTAGTCGAAGTGGTTTTTGTTTCGTCGTTCACTGGCATTGATGACTACTACAAACTCAGTCGAAGCTTTAGCAAATTAACCGAACGGGGGATTTGTTTATTGTAAATAAGTAAAGAAAAGTAGGCGACCGTAGTCGAGGGTGACCCGAAGGCTCCCTTTTTAATAGCTACTACACGAAGGTGTAGGAGAGGGTGCTACTCCTTTCCCTGGATTGCTCCACTTTACTCTTGATCCTTATCTTATAATGCTGAGTGTTAAGCAGGGTAGCATCAAGTACCATTTTTTGAGTCTTTGGTCTGACTCGAACGGGGATTAAACCCAAGTCTCCAGGACCATTGGCGAACACTCTATTGTTGTGGAAATTAATATGGAGTCAGCCAAAAGTTTTGGATGAGCTGATAACAGAAAATTGGTGCACCAATATTCCGCAAATTTTCTGAACAACATTACTCATCACCCTTCCTTTCTTTCTCTCTCTCCTTTCTCTTTTTCTTTCTCTCTTCCTTTCGTCTTTTGTATTTCTTCCTTTCTCTCCTCCTACCTTCCTTTCTCTTCTCTTTCTTCCTTTTTAACTTTTCTTCCTCATTATTCTTTATACTCTTTCACCTTCTTTTCTTTCTATCTCTCACTTCCTTTTCCCTCACTCTCTCTATCTCTATTCCTTCTTTTATCTATCTCTCTTTCTTTCTTTCTTTCTTTCTTTGCTTTCTCTCTCTCTTCCTTCTTTTCTCCCTCCTTCTCTCTTCCTTCCTTTAACCTTTCTACCTTTCTACCCCGTAATTCTTTTTACTCTCTCACCTTCGTTTCTTTCTATCCCTCCCTTCCCTCTCTCTCTCTCTCTCTCAATATCTATACTTCTCACTTTGTCGTTTAATGTAATGTGAAGCCTTCATTAGAAATCTACTACTACTACTACTACTACTGTTGCCACTACTACTACTACTACTACTACTACTAATAATAATAATAATCATCATCAGTTGTTGTTGTTGTAATAGTAGTTATTGTATATTACTCTCGCCACCGCTGCTACTCAGTTTCTCTGATTTGCTACAGAAGAGTCAAATATCAAAAACTTTGTCCAAAAAACTTGATACAATAAAATAAATAAATAAAAACCCTGAACCTTGCCCTCTTCTTTCTTTCTATCACCGGCCGTCGTTTCAGCAACGAATTTCATTGGCTAAAAAATAAAAAATAAAAAAAAGACCGCCTTGTTCTCTTCTTTGATGACACTTTTTACAGGCGCTGATTCATTTTACGTTAAGGCTGCTTGGTATACGCCAGGTCCTCTTTTTTTAAAAATCTTCCAGTGCAAAAAAACAAAAAACAAAAAACAATACGTATGTATTTTCCCCTATATTTTCAATTTTATTTTAACCATAAATTGACCTCTTTAACACGCGCACACACACACACACACACACATATATATATATATATAGGTATTTCTGCCTCGATAGTGTGACTATCACCGGTGCCTGTTGCTTCGTGTAAATTTGAAAACTAAACTTATTTTTTAACTTCAAAGATTATTTTTTGCCTAAAAATGATTTTATCAACTTGAAGACAGTTACGATTATATTTGCAAATATTTCAAAGTGGTCTTCAAATATTCTCTTTTTGTACTTGAATTTTATTTACTTAGATATATAAGAGCTGGTCTTCTTTTTTTTTTGTTTTTTGAGAAGGGGGATAGATAGTAGTAGTTATCGTGGAAGTGGCGGGCACTTGTTCTAACATAGGGTTAAATATCTATAACACGTGTGTGTGTGTGTACGTGTGTACAGTTAGTAAATAATGTTTACTTTACAGGAAATATTAACAAACGTATTTTAAAGAATTTCACGTTATTTTGGAAGAAGTTTGAGAATAAGCATTAACCACACACACACACACACACACACCTATATATATATATATATATATATATATATATATATATATATATATATTCAAAATAAATAGCTTCCTATTTGATTCTAAATTATTCATCAATTTTAAAATTCTATTTTATTTATTCAATTTGCAATTTTTTTTCTGTTTATTATTATATCTATTTATCTTTCAAATTTTTCTTAGCCTTAATCTCTGATTATCCCAAAGAAAGTTGTGTATTATAAGGTGAAGGTTGTATCTGAAAAGTCATAGTAAGGTCCTACTCCAGATACAACCAGGACCCTTTTTCTCTCATTTTATTGAATGTAACATTGCATATTTACCTCACCCCTTAAAAATTAATCAAGAATCCTTTTTTTTTTTTAATAATCTAAATCTCCATAGCTCATTCAATAATCCGAAAAAAATCTTTTCATATTTTCTTTTTCTTTCCTTTATTTTTTTTTTCTTTATCCTTTATTTTCTAACTCATCAAATTTTGTGAAAACTGATTTAAAAATTTATATATATGCATAATGTGTGTGTGTGTGTATTCTTTTCAATTTTGAAGAAGTTATTTATTTAGTAGCTTGATTTTATTTTCATTTATTAGATTTTAAATGCTATATATCCAATGTCTTTTCTCTTGTTTTTGGAAACATTATATTCAATTTATTTAGTAGTACAGAGTACCAACCTTTTTTTGCGGAAGATTGATTCATTTTAGTGGCATGTCAACCCGGCTGGGTGGGCAAACTTTTTGCTGGGAGGGCGACATCACTGGGTTATAAATTATCAATGGGCTGCACCTTTTAAAATCAAAAGAATTTAGTCTCGATTCAAGTGCAAGTGTTTTTTTTTTTAATTTTTAGAGATTTCCGCAGGCCGCACCGAACAATGCAACGGGCCGAAGTTTGCCCAACACTGGGTCATTTTTTTGCTTAGAGGTTGGGGTTATTGCATTCATTGTATATTTTTATGTATTTGTTTTTGTCTGTTTGCTTGTTGAACACGGTACCATGGAATACGGATGATCTTTAAACAGATCTATTTGACCCTAAGATAGAACTCTTATAGCAACTATCACTCCGAGTCAGAGTGGACCTGGGAGTAATAGCCATGAAAATGTACTCTACACTCCCTAAATCTACAGATGCAGTTTAGTATCATCCTCAGGAAACCCCAGCTTATTTTGGTGGGACGTTCTTATCTGTTTGTATGGAATATAGTCAGAGAACTCTAAAATCCGCTGACTTGGAAATGAGGAATATTATAAGGAGAATCTGAGGCACATGGGTGCACCATTCTTCTGTTATCAGCTAATTCCCAAAAGTGCGGTTGGAGAGGGTTAGGGTTTATGTGTAACTTGAAATAGATATGAAGGAAAATATTTGTGAAAATAATGATTGAAAAATCTAAAACTCCTGTATGAGGTGTGAAAGGTTACTACGATAAAGTTTCTTTTTTTAATATAAAGTGTGAGTATTAGTTTTCAGGGGGGGGGGCACTGGGAATTTTTGCTCAGGGTCTTGTAATTAATTAAACTGGTGTATAGCTAGTTTATTTTACCAACGTATTGAAATATTCGCTCCCCGACTTTTTTTTTTTTTTTAATTAATTTACGGTGTTTGTATCGTGTTACCATGACTGACCTTGGGAAGTTTTCTTTTTTTTCTTCTTTTTTCTGATTCATTGTCCATTGATAATTTACAACGTATTCTTTAAGCCTCATCTTTTACGTTTTTTGTTGAAGTTACATCCCTGGTGTAGTAAAAACAATAAGGTATTCACCATCGCATTGGGATTCCAACGAGCATCCAGTTGGCAGGATTGGAATTCATCACAGACGACGTTTCCTTTTTTTTTCCCTGGCGATGATGTCTATGGTGCTACTCCAATCTGTAGGAGTACCAATTGGCACTGGAGTAATAATGCCTTTTTTTTGACATCTTCCCGAAGGGGTTGTCTTACTTTCTCATTGAAAAAAAAAATGGAATCGTCAGAGGGGGTAACTTCTACACATTTTTTATTATACCAGATTTATATTTACAGAGCGGTATTGCAAAAAAAAAAGGTATGAACCAACATCCTTGAGCTCCACCCACAGATTTTTTTAAAAATTCCCCGGTACACCTAAAAAAAGATTCATGACTAATTTTGGTTGCTTATCAATTATAAGACTTTCCTCTATTCGTAAAATAATGGCGGAGGGATTTCGTTTTATATATCTTGCCTTTTGGTTTAGTTAGGCTGAGAACCTTTCGGCTCAATGCATGGGTTAGTTAGGTACAAATTTGAGCGCAGGTGTTGACGCGCGTGCGGCGAGGATGTGTCGTTCACAGATGTCAAAATAAAAATCCCAGATAGAAAGGTTGACCAGTGGATGTGAATGACGTCATGCACCGGAAGCGCGCGTGGAGGATTTTGGGGATTTTGAAAAAGTCAGTTAGTTGAGTTTCTGGCTCGGAAGAAGACGGTTGACTTTCGCTTGCTCACCGTGGCCTTGTGTCGGGTGCGCACGTGGTTTGGGGGAAATGGAAAAGTCAGTATAGAAAGACGGTATCTCTCTCCTTATGTCGAAAAATCTTTAAACTCAAAGGTAATAAAAAGTTTCGTACCTGAACTAAGAAGTCGTTAAGTGTTTTTCTTGTTTCGGGATTCCTATGTTATATGTATATATGTTATGAACATTCTATGTACATTTCACATATTCATGTATGGCTATGTTACATATTCAGGCAACTTGATGTTCAAAGTATGATACGAAACTGCATCTGGGGGTGATGTTCCAGTTCTACAGATCTCCCTTGATTGTAATTACTCCCAGGTCCACTCTGACTTGGAGTCATAATACTTGTTACGGTCTCATCTATGGATCTAAGAGCTTTTCGAAAATGATTAATATTATTAATAGTTACTTGAATAATATATATATAGAGAGAGAAAGAGAGAGAGTACAGCTATAAGTCCATACCTTAATGTGTACTGGAAAGGACCATAAATAGCACTCAAAAATCAGGGTCCTCTTCAGGAGCTCTGGTAAGTTAGAAGTGTCCCTTCTTTACCATTAATCCCAGTTCTATTTTGATAGAAGTAGTGTTCTATCTAATAGATCTAAAAGTATAGAACTGCTTTTTGTCCCATCAAATAGATCTTTGAAAATTCAAGAATACTTGAAACAGAAGTGCGCAAGCAAAGGATTATTATCAAATTGTTAATAATGTTCGATTGCAAGAGCTGATACCATATAACTGTGCAAACGAATTAATCCTTATGATTAAGTCATGCCTATAACACAGTCCTTTAAATGCTTCTCCTTTCATCCGTCCTTATCATTCATTGCTCCTGTGTGGCCAAATCTGGTGTTATTCTTTGAATACCTACACATGGGTGTTTGCGTTCATAGAATAACATTGCTACTGAGTTAAAAGTTGGTGACGCTAGTCGAGGGCGACCCGAAGGCTCCCTTTTCAATAGCTACTACACCGATGTGTAGGGAAGGGCGTTATTCCTTTCTCTGAATTGCTCCACTTTACCCTTGATATGTACCTTATCATATTTACCAACCTCCACTCGGGCAGGATATGACACAAGGTCAATTTTTAAGTGGAGTTTAACAGGTTTGAATTCAGAGTATTCCTTCTCCTAGACTAGTTGCCTCACCAAGGCTGAAGAACCCAGTCTGTCTTACTATTTACCCATAGCTTGAGGGAGAATAATTGGTCATACCTTTCCCAAGGGTATTAGTGCTATGTGAAATGCAATCAGTCTCGTTCATTTCCTACTACGATAACCATTACACCACGTACCTTATTGTGCTGATTGTTATGCAGGAAGGTATCAAGTACCATCTTTTAAGTCTTTGGTATGTGTCGACCTCAAATTAAATCCCCGTTTCCAAGGCCATTGGCGAACACTCTACCCACACGGCCAATGGGCCGGTATATATATCATGGACTCTCATGTTGATTTTGATGTATGTGAGGGCCTAATAGTTTACTGAAAGATATGAACGGTAGAACTACCTATGCAAGTGATTTGTTTATAGCGGAGAGGATTTGTGCAGAACCAGCCACACTTTTTGGATGAGCTAGAAACAGAAGAATGGTACACCAATGTGCCACAGATTCTCCCAAACAACTCTCCTCAGGTTTTTAAATTCAATATTTTTCCTTTTCCTAGACTGGTTGCCTGACCAACGATAGAGAACCCAATCTACTAAACTATTTTACCCTGAGCTGGGATATATAAGTAAGTAAATTTGGCGACTGAAGTCGAGGGTGGCCCAAAGGCTCCCTTTTTGATAGTTACTACACTAAGGGCGCTACTCCTTTCCCTGGATTGCTCTACTTTACTCTTGATCCTTACCTTATAATGCTGAGTGTTAAGCAAGGAGGCATCAAGTACCATTTTTTGAGTCTTGGGTATGATTCGACCTGGGATTGAACGCAGGTCTACCAGGCTATTGGCGAACACTCTAACCATAATGCCAACTTTAACATGCCGACGGGAACATAAAAAAACAAATGCATAATATAAGCAACAAAAACTAAATGGAGGTGCCCGTAGTGTAATGGTTATCCTCATAGGGAATGGACACAGCGAGTTCAAATCCTGGAAAAGACATTGCATTTCACAAAGCACTAAGACCCTTGGGAAAGGTATGAATCCAATTATTCTCCCTCCAGCTATAGGTAAATAGTAGGGGAGACTAGGTTCTTCAGCCTTGGTTAGGCAACTAGTCTAGAAGAAGGAAAACTCTGAATTCAAACCCGTTAAACTCCGTTTAAAAATTGACTTTGTGTCATATCCTGCCCGAGCGGAGGGGTTAGTAAATATAAATATAAGCAACAAAAACGATAACCAAGAACCAGGGAAAAAAATCCAAATAGTCTAAACATTTACTTATGTAAACTAACACTTCTAGAACGATCAAAAATATAATCAACAACCAACAAAGTAATTATTTACGTTTCTATAAAAAAATTCTTCACCACAAAAAATATATCCCAGAAATTTTCAGATACTTAAAAGATAAAAACAGTTGAATCGGGATTTAAGAATCAACATGTTTAATGCTTTAGTGCACCACAGGAACAGGTATGACCAAAACTTCAATGAAACTACAACTATTAATTGCCCAGTCTGCCGGGGCTGTAGAATACACCGACTGCTTCTCTGCAGAGGGGTAAGACCCCTCCCAACGAGTGTCCTGATTATGATACTAAACAATCTGATGGTGAGGTTCCAGCAGTGCTGGAGCTTTGGGGAATGTGGAGTACCCCTTCATTGCCATCGCTCCCAGGTCCACTCTGGCCCTGAAGTGGTAGCACCTGATAGGGTCCTGTCTATGGGTTAAATAGAACTAACAGCATTCTTATGCTAAAATGAATTGTTTGAGTAAACTGAATAGCTTGAAATAGAAATGTTTTTGACAATTAAACCATTCTTATATTTAAACTGCATGTTTATGCTTAACTGAATTATTTCAAATAGAACTGTTTTTCGACATTAAAACTGTTTTTACACTTAAGTGAATTGTTACATATAACTGCTTGAATAGTTTGAAATGGAAATGTTTTTGACAATTAAACTGTGTACTTATGCTAAACTGAATTGTTTTAAATAGAACTGATTATTTACATAAAAATGGATTTGGCATTAAATAACCTACAAAGGTTGATATGCCATAAAACCCAACAAACAAACAAATACAACTATTAAGTTTCAAAAGTATATTCCCTTACCTCCCCAAATACGAATGCTTTAAGAATTTGGAATAATAAAAGGCATGAACAACAAAAATATGATGTTAAAATCTCATAAAAAAAGGCCCAAAACCTAATTGATGTCGAATATAAAAAAACTATACATTTTCCTCCCCCACCCATTTGGTTTGGTTTGATGGCATATAAACCGTTGTAGGTTATTTAATGCCAAATCTTGTTTTTACATATATATTGAATATATGATTTGTAAACACATTTTGTAAATATACACAGTTAAATGATCAAACAGTTCTATTTCAAACAATTCAATTTTGCAAAAGCTATTTATTGACTCACAGTTTAAATGGTCAAATAGTCCCATTTGACCAATAGATTGGACCCTATCAGGTGTTACCACTCTGGGCCAAAGTGGACCTGGGAGTGATGGCAATGCTGGAGTACTCTGCATTCCCCAAAGCTCCAACATTATTGGAGACTCACCATCAGATTTTTAGTGTCATAACCAGGATACTATTGTTTTACTGGCTCCGATATTTCAGAGTTATAGACTTGTTTGAATTTTGGGATAAACTATCAAGGACTATTAAAACTTTGGCGCCAGACGAAAGGGCCCTCATTCATTTTATTATTTTATTTGAGTTCCCCTTCTTTCATTACCAATGATATCTTTGCAAATCAGTTTATATAAATTTTCCTGTACCAGAAATCTAATATATATATATATATATTTATCAACAGGTTGAAATAATGTATGTAACTTTGTTATGCTCTAAAAAAAGTTACAGCTATACTTTAATTCATTATCACACAAAAATATTCAATTCTACAAAACACAATGAATCATCAAATCAAAGCAGAAAAAGAAAATCTTGCATAGCTAAAAATAATCCTCTTGTTTTCATTTTGAAATTCAGACAATGACATTCCATTCCATTTCATTTCATGGGGGAGTCCCTGTGGTGTAATGACTTAAGTACCAGACTGCAGCCTCAAAGCGAATAAGTTCAAACACCTGCTGCATTCACTTTCAGATTAATACCCTTTGGAAAGGTATGAACCCCCTTATCCCTCAAGATATGGGTTAAATAGTATCACTTATTCTTCAAAAAAGATGTCTTTGATATTAAATAGCTTACAAAGGTTGATATGCCATTAAAACAAAGAAACCAAAACTGATTATGTTTGATTACATAATTCAGGGGCTCACTTAGAGTAATATTTATTGTCTCAGGAAATGAAATCAGGTGATCCACGTTCAAATGATGGATGAGGCTGTTTGTATTTTAAAGTAAAGTTGGCAACCATAGTCGAGGGTGACCAGAAGGCTACCTTTTCGATAGCTACTACGCCAAGTTACAGGGGAGAGTGCTACTCCTTTTCCCAGATTGCTCCACTTTACCCTTGATCCTTACCTTATAAAGCTCAGTGCAAAGCAAGGCAGCATCAAGTACCATTTTTTGGGTTTTTGGTATTACTCGACCTGGGATTGAACCCTGGTTTCCTGGACCATTGGTGAACACTCTACTCATTAGGCCAATGGCCCGGTTTGCATTCTACTTCATGTTAGTTTCCTGTCCTTTCCCCTAGCTATGACTTAATACCAGGACAGACTGGGTTCTTTAGATTTTACGAGGCAACCAATCTAAGAGAAGGAAAACCTCTGATTCACATCAACTTTACTCCACTAAAAAATTGACCATCCATGATATCGGTCCCTATGGCAGAAGGGTTCGGTAAATACATATATTATCCAGAAGGCATAAGATCAGGGGCAGCTCCAGAACATAATTTCCTCACAACTCTGAGTATACAGTATCTCCATCACACAAAAATAACAAAATTTGGATAAGAATGGACGACATTGTAAAAATCAGAGCCTCAAACTTAGTTGAAAAATCTTCATATGGTAAATACATATATTATCCAGAAGGCATAAGATCAGGGGCAGCTCCAGAACATAATTTCCTCACAACTCTGAGTATACAGTATCTCCATCACACAAAAATAACAAAATTTGGATAAGAATGGACGACATTGTAAAAATCAGAGCCTCAAACTTAGTTGAAAAATCTTAGAAACATTCATGGGTCAATTTTATTGTTAGCTTGTGTCATTATCTACTCAGAATAACCTAAGTTTTGGTACAATCATAACTAAACGACACATTGAGGTGTGTGTGGTGGGGTCTCATAGTGTAATGATTAAAGTGTTGAACTGCAGAATCGTTCTAAGCGAGTTCTAACTCCAGTCGTTCTATTACGTTCACTTTCGGACAAATACCCTTGGGAAAGGTATGAACCACCTTATCCTCCCAGCTATGGGTTAAATAGTACCACTACTTTTCTTCCCTAAGGATGGTTTTGACATTAAATAACCAAGGAAGGTTGATATGCCATTAAACAAAGAAGCCTAAATGACACATAAGAAAGATTAAAAGAAAAATCTCCTTGACCACTAAGCATGAGATTATATTCTTGCGGACTTGAAAGAAAAAAACATTTAGTCTATTAGTATTGAAGTAGAAAAGGAGAGGATTTGTAGAAATTTGAGATTTAAAATTTGGACTTCCTGATGGCATTGTTAAAGGGGACATTTATGCTCTCTCAGTACTTAAGAGTTCTTTTGTAGCTGGAGACAATTAAGGCTTCTCATTATTGACTGGACATGTGTGTGTGTGTGTCTTTCTCTCTCTCTCTCTCTCTCTCTCTCTCTCTCTCTCTCTCTCTGAGGTCAAATTCGACAAAGTTTGCTTAATCTGTTTGTTTCTGAAATGAATATATTAATTTTTGTACTTACTAAGCAAGGTTAACACTCAGAGACAACTCCCTTTTTAATTGTTGTTCTTTATATATATATATATATATATATATATATATATAAACAATTGTTTGTAATGTTTCATAAAATTCTGGTTAGAGTTTACTTTCTTATGTACACATAAATCAATATATATATATATATATATATATATATATATGTATATATATATATATATTTATTATTGGTACATTGAGCTCTTTACCAGGAAAATTTTAAATATTCATTCATGAATAATTTCTTGTCCTGATGGAATTACTCCGAACTCCGGTTTAACTGCAGCAAGAATACTATATATATATATATATATATATATATATATATATATATATATGAAAGGGACAAATACCAAAGATATATAGATCCATCTATATAAGTATTATTCGATCCAGTTAAACCAGAGTTGGGAGGAATTCCATCAGGACAAAAAAAACATTCCACAGTGAACATTTAAATTTTCCTGGTAAAGAGCTCTATGTAACTGACATTACAGAGCAATAATTTCTTTAAGAAAAAAACAAAACCGGTCACATTAGGATTATAAATTTATTTTCATCCTGTTATGTATTTTTGATATAAATCAAAAACATGAAAAAAATTAACAGGATATCTTCAGAATAACCTAAGTTTTGGTACAATCATAACTTATCCATAAGATCTGAAGAAGTCTTTTTAATTAATAACAGGATGGAAATAAATTCATAATCCTAATGTGACTGGTTTTGTTTTTTTCTTAAAGATCCATATATATATATATATATATATATATATATATAAGGATCTCCAGCTGGAGAAGCCAGGACGAACTCATCAGTGATGTACTCCTATGGACCCCCGCATATGGCCGAGCAAAAGCAGACGACCAGCTCAAACATACATACAGCAGCTATGTGAGGATATGGGATGTAGCCCTGAAGACCTGCCAGAAGCGATGAATGATAGGGAGAAGTGGCAAGAGAGGGTCAGGGATATCCGTGCTAGCGGCACAACATGATGATGATGATAAAAGGATAATTGTTTGTTTTAAACAAAATTCTGTTCATTTTTCTGTGATTGTGTGTCTGTGTGTGAATATATATATATATATACACACACACACACACACACACACACACATATACATATATACAAAAAGATATTAATGAAAATAAATATACATAAAAATTTTAAGGAAAATATAGAATATGCAAAAACAAGATATTCATAAGAAAAAATATAAATAAAAGAATTTAGAAAAATGAATATAAAATATGAAAAATAAACGTACTCATAAAAATAAACAAATAACATAAAAAATTAAAATTTTTCAAACACGAATTACATCACATAGAGTTTAAGACAGAATCCAATTGATGATAATAAAATGGTAAGAATTTTTGTATTTGTTCTATTGAAAATAATTATCAGATGAGAGATCACATACAAACATTGCCCTGAAGATGGCTTAAAAAAACATCAAAGCATTAAACATTGGCATATTATTTGTATATAATTAAATGTATCTACTGAATATATAATTTTTTCATATTTTATATTTCTATTTTTCTCTAATTATGATATATATGTGTGTGTGTGTGTGTATATATATATATGTGTGTGTATATACACATATATATATATATATATATATGTGCGCGCATATACATAAATAACCTACAAGGGTTGATAAGCCATAATACCTAACCAACCATATCTATATATGTATATGTATATATATGTATATGTATTCGCCAATGGTCCGGGAGACCGGGGTTCAATCACAGGTCGAGTCATCCCACAGACTTAAAAAATGGTACTTAATACCAACTTGTTTAACACTCAGCATTATAAGGTGAGGATCAAGGGTAAAGTGGAGCAATACAAGGAAAGGAGTAGCGCCCTTCCCTACACCTTGGTGTAGTAGCTATTGAAAAGGAAGTCTTCGGGTCTCCTTTGACTAGAGTCACCACAATTACTTTATTTACTATATATATATATATATATATATATATATATACGTGTGTGTGTGTATATATATATGTGTGTGTGTATGTGTGTATATATATATATGTGTATATATATGTGTGTGTGTGTGTGAATATATATATGTGTATATATATGTGTGTGTATACATATATGTGTATATATATGTGTGTGTATACATATATGTGTATACATATATGTATGTGTATATATATATGTATATATATGTATGTATATATGTGTGTATATATATGTATGTATATATGTGTGTATATATATGTATATACATATATGTATATATGTGTATATATATGTATATGTGTGTATATATATATGTATATACATATATGTGTATATATATATATGTATATACAT
>CAUZXS010002862.1:0-17447 GCA_963585895.1 Sepioteuthis lessoniana | reverse complement strand
ATTTGTTCGTACTTAGTAAAATGGTTTCAAGTATACATAGTATTAGTTATAAATAATTTTCTAGAAATCCTATGCAATATAAATACTTAGCATACAACTGTATCGTTTCAATTAACTAATAATAATCCTATTTACCAACCCCTCCGCTCGGGCAGGAATTGACACAAGGTCAATTTTTAAGCGGAGTTTAACAGGTTTGAGATCAGAGTTTTCTTTTTCCTAAACTAGTTGCCTTACCAACGTTGAAGAACCCAGTCTGTCCTACTATTTACCCATAGCTGGAGGGAGAATAATTGGATTCATACCTTTCCCAAGGGTATTGGTGCTATGTGAATTGCAATCATTCTCGTCTAGGACTTGAACTCGAGTCGCCGTGTCCATTTCCTACGACGATAACCATTACACCACGGGCACCTCCTAAATAAATAATAATAATAATAAATAACTAATAATAATAATCCTTAGAAAATGATTGAACTGTTGCATTTGAACTAAAAATAGGATCCTAACAGGTATTACCAATCCAGGTCAGAGTAGACCTGGGAGTAATGTGTATGAAGGGAAACTCCAAATTTTCCAAAGCCCAGGAATAGAGCCTTAGCATTTTACGTAGTTTAGTGCTCTACCCAGGACATTCTGTGCGGAGGGTTCTTACATTCCTGTAGAGGTAAAGGGGGGTATTTTACAGCTCCGGTAGAGAGCGTGGATCTGTATTAAGTTTGCAACTTTTGAGAGGGGGATCAAATTTGTTGATCCAAAGAAAGCCGCATTTTCACTCATTTCGAAATCACTTTTCATTCTCAGTATGAACGTGATCAAAAGAGGTTCACAAGTGATACAAAAAACCGGAAATTGCAGCACGTGTCAAATCGTGCAAGCTACTGATTATCTGTTAAATTATGTGGTAGCAGAAACTGCATTTTCTTTGTTGATTTTTACTTGAAATGCTGTGGCTGTTGCATAGCATACTCCAAGGTTTGTATTCAATGCATAATTTGTTTGATTTTGCTCACAATTTTCGATTGTCAAGTAACAAAGTTTCAGAACAATAGAGTTTGGTAATGAATAATACCTAATTATACCTGTCTGTTACGTGACCTGAAATAATAAAACGCTAGTGTATTGGGTTAGATATATATACCAATGATATTTGAACGAGATAGACAAGATTATGAGCCATACTGACTGATTAATTTTAACGGCATGCAAACCCTTTAGGTTTTATGCCAAGAGGTTAGGGAATTACGTACATTATAAGTTCATATTAATCATTTTTTGTGTAGTTTTTAAATATTTTAGCAGGACACATAGCGTAACGGTTATCGGCGTTGGTTCCCAAAGCTTCTAAGGAGACAATCATCTGAAGGTTGCAGGTTTAATCCTGAAAGAAAGCGAGTAACAATACAAGAATACTTAACACTTGTACCCGGTTATGGCTAACGGAATCAGTATAGGCAGCCCACGTGGATCCAAGGAAGAACGTAGGTCGAAGTTCCGAGAAAGTTTCCGAGTTCGACAAACACCTAAAGAAGGCTGGAGGACATATCAGCCGAAACGTTGTGGAAATACCAATAAAGATGAAGACAATAGTCCGAAAACCCTTAATGATAAAAAATAATTATATTTTAGCATATGATTATAGAATATCAGGTATTCCTATCTAATATATATAATCTTTAAACTGATCTATTTGCCCCAAAGATGTTACCCTAACTAGTACTTCCACCCAAGGTCAGATTGGACCTGTAAGTAATAGCTATAAAGGAGTTCACCTTATTCTCCAGTACTCCAGAACTGGAGTCTCATTATCGGATTCAGTTAAGTGGCCAACCAGGTCGCCTTTTTTTTTCTTTCTTGGTAGTCTTATCCATCCATGAAGGGGATACTGCCTGTGTATTCTAAGTCTCAACGACAGAGCGTTGTAAGTCATTTTGTACGTGTTGACCAGTAATTCCCAAAGTGAGGTGCATGCCCTACCAGTGGAGCAAAGAAATATTTTGGTAGGACATGAAATATTTTAGTGGCCAAGTTAATGAATATGTAAGGATTAAATGTTGCAGGGGAGCATCAGAATTTTAAAATATCGGTTGGGGACCACTGGTGTGAACAAAAATGAACTATCCGGGAATATGATCAAAATAATGTAACTAAATTCAGCCGTTTGCTTTGATTTAAATTAATATTTATCAGTCTTAAATAGATACACTGAAATTTATTTGTTGATTGATTGATTGATCTTAATTGTTTGTCAACGCATCTTGTATTATTTCAGAGCCTGAGATTAGGAAGTGCCAATGGTGTAATGGCTATCGTCGTAGGAAATGGACACGGTGACGTGAGTTCAAATCCTGGACGAGACTGATTGCATTTCACAGAGCACAAATACCCTCGGGGAAAGTATGAATCAAATTATTTTCCCTCTAGCTATGGGTAAATAGTAGGACAGTTTGGGTTCTTTAGCCTTGGTGAGGCAACTAGTCTAGGAGAAGGAAAACTCTGAATTCAAACCTGTTAAAATCCGCTTAAAAAATTGGCCTTGTGTCATATCCTACCCAAGTGGAGGGGTTGGTAAATATGGATAGCTTGAGGTTAGAGAATTGCGTTCATTGTAAGTTTGTATTTACATCTTGTTGTTTCTTAAGAGTTTTTGCAACGTTATGGCAAAGTTTGTTTTCTAATGAGAGATTCATGATTGATTGATATTAACAATATGTAAACCCGTGTAGGGTTATTTTGGGTTAAGAGGTTTGGGAATCGCGTTCATTGCACTTTTATATTTATATGTAATCGATTCTTAAGAAACTTTTGTAGCTAACAATAATCCTTAGAAAACAATTTAACTTCATAAGTATTTTAATACATACAATTTAGAGCTATATGGCATCAAGTATTCTTATTGAATATGACTACTTTTCAAACGGATCTATTTGACACATAGAAGAGACCCTAGCAGGTACTACCTCCCAGGTCAGAGTGGACATGAGAGTAATGGCAACGAAAAAGTACTTGATTCTTGCAGCTTATTGGTTTACTCAGAAGGGGCCACAGTGGATACAGGTAGAGAACCCAATGCCCCAATGTATTGGCGAAGATACTGAGAGAGTACAGAATAAAGATATGTTGGAAGATCTATCTATCTATCAATCAGTTTTCTTTCTTTCTTTCTTTCTTTCTTTCTTTCTTTCATGTTCATATCCATCTATCTATTTTCTTTCTTTCTTTTATCTTTCTTGTTCGAATATATCTATTTATCTATCTGTTTTCTTTCTTTCTTTCTTTCTTTCTTTTTTCTTTCTTTCTTTCTTTCTTTCTTGTTCATATCTATCTATCTATCTATCTATCTATCTATCTATCAGTTTTCTTTCTTTCTTTCTTTCTTTCTTTCTTTCTTTCTTTCTTGTTCATATCTATCTATCTATCTATCGATCTATCTCGATTGTTAGTTAGTTAGCTAAGCATTGGAGTTCGTATATAGCAGGATTTACATGTAATTATTCCTCATGATAACTAAACTTAGAGAGCTTCAGTTGCATCAAGTGAATCTCTCTCCTGAAAAAAATCTCCATTTGAAAAGCTGTAGATTTTAAGTTGTGGGTAATGGCAATGAATGTAAAAGGCAAATTTGCTTCCTAATTTTGTTCTAAAGGAGATAAATCGATACCTATGAATATATTCAGAGAGATTCTGGAAAGCTGGTATGGACAGATCAATAACTCGATTTATTCCGAGATACGCTTAAGAATTGACGAAAGGGCAAAATGCTAAAATACTTCCGGATGGGAGTAATTTTTGGGGGGAAGAGAATGATTTTCATACAAATTAAAATTAAGACAGATGTACATTATCAGATATTGTTCAGAGCAGATAATCTCATGGCGTATATATATATATATATATCATCATCATCATATCGCGCTGGTAGCAAGGATATCCCTGACCCTCTCTCGCCACTCCTCCCTATCGTTCATCGCCCTAGGCAGGTCTTCAGGACAACATCCCGTATCCTCACATAGCTGCTGAATGTATGTTCGTGCTGGTCATCCTGCTTTTGCACGGCTATGTGTGGGGGTCCATAAGAGTACATCACTTATCCACAGAAGATCTGTTTCGTTCTATCACAACTCATCAGTGTGGCTAGACAGGCAAGATTCCCGAAGCTGGGATCGAAACCTGGCTGACTGTAACACCTATCCAAGATTCTACCACTCAGCCACGAGGAAACCAGCGCAAGCGAAGGAAATTTAAACGCTTATGTATCACATTTGTTTTTGTTTACATATATCCGCTTAACGGCTACCGAGAACTTAATTCATTTGAAGAGCCTTGATTTACGCTAGGGGCAACCATTACTTCCTTCGCTAGAGAGCTCAACCCCACTGAGGTAGGGGAGCATAAATATTGTCTTCCACTGACAGACTGTTTAGTTCGATCAGAACTCATCAGTGCGGCAAGATTGGCTAGATTCCCGAATATATATATATATATATATATATATATATATATATATATGAGGTGCTCATAGCGTAAAGGTTACCGTCTTACGAAATGGACATCCAGTTCAAATCCGGAACGAGGTTGTTGCATATCGTTTCACATTGCGCTAATAACCTGGGTAAAGGTGCGCATCCAGTTTTTTCCATCCTGCTATGGGTAAATGGTTGAGCAAATTGGGCTTTTTAACCTTGGTATGGCAACTGCTATCGGGGAGAGTAAAATCTGTATTCATATGTGTTAAATTTTTGTGCAGCGGTTGATATATATATATATATTATGAAAAGACAAGATATTTATGGGATGTATATATCTAAATATGTATAATACTTCGATTCAGCTTTTATGAAATTTACCGTTAAAAACTATATCACCAAGTGGCAGGCACTTGAGATCGGGATCATGATGTGTGATTTTCCCACTTCTTTTCATTCTGGCCCTGGAACTCATTTTACGAGGTGCAACAAATACGTCGAAAGGAGTAGTGAAAAATGAACATCAGTCTTCCTCCTTCCAGAGCTGTTATAGACGACATCATTCTCGTTCCGTCGCAAATCTCTGCCGATGGTTTAGTACAAAGGTATTATGACCTTTTCCCATGGGCGAGAATGAAGGCTAAGCCAAAGAAAAGTCGAAGCCTATCGTTAGTCGGAGGATCTGTCAGGGAGATCTATTTCAAAATTGGGGGTGATAAGATCCCAACAGTCAGGGAGAAGCCGGTAAAGAGTCTCGGACGTCTATATTCATTCCCACTGACTGATCGTCATAGGAGTACAGAAATCCAGAAAGTAGCCTGAAGGGGCTTAAATCAATTGATATAACTTGTCTACCCGGAAAGATGTGGCCCTTACAGATGTACAAGATTGCAATATCTCGCGTTGAACGGATTCAACAGTATATCAACAAATACCTGCGTAAGTGGCTTGGGGTTCCTCCTCGTTTTTCGAAAGTAGGTTTATATACCAACTCTGGAAACCTACGGCTCCCAATATCCTCACTGGTTGAAGAATTCAAAATTGGAAAAGTACACCATCACATGATGATGAAGGACTCAGTCGACGAGATCATTCGGAAGGCGTATCCAGAAATAAAATCAGGTACGAAGTGGTCGGCTGTTAAGGCCGCCCAGGAGGCAGAATGCAGCCTCCGAATCAGACATCGTAGGCATCACTCAAACCAATCGAGCTGGGCTGGGTAGCACGAGCAAAAAGGTATTCTCCAAAGTGGGCCCCAAAGGAAAAAAGAGATATGGTGAGCGAAGAAATCAGGATGTTTGAGGAAGAGCAGCGAAAAACCAGCGCTGTAACTCAGGCCAAACTTTGTGCTTGGACAAAATGGAATGATATCGAACGAATTAAATTATCATGGAAATCCTTAATTGCAATGGAATTACTGGCGATATCAGTCCTTCCCACGCTCTACTTATGATCTCTTACCAAATGTGACCAACCCAAAATTATGGGGATATACCGATTTGGACCTGTGCTTTTCGTGTAAAAGTGATCGTGGTACTTCACGCCACGTACTATCTGCATGTCCTAAATCGCTTCAGGTGTACACATGGTGACATAACAAGGTGTTAGAGGTGGTAATAAAGTTAATAGGATAATGTGAGACAGTCAACCAGCAATCTGTTACAGCCAAGGAACCCATTATTCAGTTTCTCAAGGAGGGTGAATGTCCTGTGAGGAAACAAAAAAAATCACAATATGAAGCTACTAAACGGAGCTAGTGACTGGAAAGTTTCAACGGATCTCAAGACATCTCTACAATATCCAATTCATTTTATTCAAACAGAAATGCAGCCAGACATTGTAGCGTGGTCCGATTCAAATAAGAGTGTCTTCCTCATAGAATTGACTGTCTCCCGGGAAGAAAACCGGGAGGAAGCACTCGAGCGGAAGAAAAACCGATACGAGACACTGCGTGCCGACTGCGTGGAAAAAAGGTTGTTATGTCTTGTGATTCCTATTGAGGTTGGTTGTCGTTGTTTTCTTGGACACTCAGTCATTTCGTTTCTTTCAAAAATAGGAATCACTGGCCGCAGTTTGAAAGTTACCTCAAATCGTCTTCAGACCACAGCGCAATATGCATCAAGTTAGATTTGGTCGAAAGCGAGAAGTTTTCAGCATGAAAGAAATACACGTGGAACCACCATTCCCATGTGATTACGTAAGAAACAGTTACAGTAAACACGTAATTACATCAACGGCCGAAAGTAAACGCGTATTTTTTTTTTAATCACAAACTGCACACCAAAGATGAAGATTAACGTCCAATGTAGTCTCTGCTCTTAATTAATCTGGCGTATATACATATATATATATATATATATATATATATATAATAATCTTAATACCCTGTCCGGTGGCAAAAGCTGCTTGGAAGCGACAGGAGTGGCAGTACCGCCTTGAGCTACCGAAACTGTGCTATCACCCCTGGTTGGCGGCTGATGAGGACAGGGTATCGCACGTGCTTTCATACGTTGTATGATAAAAAAAAATATATAGGCTAATGCTAAATTTTACAAATTTTTAACCATTTTTAAGACAATGATTGGGTGATATTTAATCTTATTAAATACTTATTTTCAAATTAAAAAAAATGAAATGAAAAATAATAAGATTATTATCATTCTATTATTGTTCATAAATTGAAGTTTCAAATTGGATCTGATGTAATTAATGTTCATAATTTTGATTTTGGTTTCGTTTCATATGTTTATTTTTTTTATCTTTTCAAAACAGGGAACGTATTTGTTGTATATTAAAAGCTACAGCCTTTCAATTAGTATAAGAATTAAGAATTAAAAGAAAAAAAAGTCTCTGAGTGCTCTTTTAAAAAACAGTTTAAACATTCTCCTAAAAAAGTAATTTTATCATTTTAATGTTAAATAAAATGACGTTTTATATTTCTAATCATAAACAAAATAAACTTATATTAAATAAAAAAAAATATATTTAAAAACATTGTCAAAACTACAGACATAGAAGTTTTTCCTCTTTAAAATTTAATAAATTTCACAATATTTATACGGCTGAGTTTTTTTTTTTAGTTTGGGATAAGTCATTTGAAGAAAATAATCCTTTTCTATGTGTTCTTAAGCCATTGAAGTTTTCTTAAATTCTGTGGCAATAGTAAATATGCTTCGAATTGTTAGTCTGTTTTTGTACAATACGCTATATATATATATATATATATACATGGTCGGTCAAGAAGTTAATGATGGATATATTTAGGATATTTTTCTAGTTGGAAACCCTGACAGAAACTCAAATGTTCATTACTCAACAATTACTGAATGAACGACATATTTCCTTGTTGTATTGTCATTTGGCAAAATGTACTATCAACTCATAATCTGGGGGTGTCCTCGTGGTGTAATGGTAAAAGCGGTGGACTGCTGAATCGTAGTAAGCGAGTTCGTACTCCAGTCGCGCTATTACATTCACTTTCGGGCAAATACCCGTGGGAAAGGTATGAATCCCCTTATCCTCCCAGCTATGGGTTAAATAGTACCATTACTGTTCTTCTAGGAGAATAGCTTTGGCATTAAATAACCTACAAAGTTGATGTGCCATTAAACAAACAAACATAACATAACAACTCATAATCTAAATGAATGAAGTTAATTCTAAGTCTTTTAGTGTCATTCACAATATCAATTTGATACTAAGAACAAGAAGAAAGAACAAAAAATATATGCATTTACCCAACCCCTCTGCCACGAACAAGATGCGACACAAAGTCAATTTTGGAACGGAGCAAAGCTAGTTGGAATCCAGAATTTTTCTTTTCCTTGAACGACTCTCAGCCCTATTCTTTATCTATAACAGCCCCATGAAAATTAGATTCAAGGATTTCATAAGGGCATAAGCGCTAAATGAAACATAAAAAGCAACGTTCAGCTTTCGCTCTTGGGTCACCGATTTCATTCACTTCGGCATGAACCGTAACGCTTTGCGAACACAATTTCGGTCTTAAATACATGTGCATGGATTATGTTGGTGTTTGTATAAACCTGTGAAAAAATCCTTCAGTTCGTGATTGCTCAGCTGGGTAATCTTTGATTATTGCTAGCGTATTTGAATAAATGAGTCACGAAAAGGCTACCGATTTTTTTTGGTTTGCACTTGACTTTAAAGATTATACGGACCTAGATTTCGGAGAGAAACAAACAACAAAAATATGAAAGTATACAACTGCTACTACTACTCAGTACAAAACAACGCCATAAGGACCAACTATGTTAAAGCGAAAATAGAGAGGACGCAACAGAATAGCAAATGTTGGCTGGTGGAGTGGGTGGTGATTGAGATGAAACGATTAATCACGTAATAAGTGAGTGTTGTAAAATTGGCGCTAAAAGAGTTCAAGACAAGATACGACTAGTTGGAGAAGGTGATCCATTAAGAATTGTGCCAAAAATTAAAATTTGACTATTCTATTAAATAATATATACACAAAACAGAATCTGTCCTGGAAAATGAGAAGCACCAAATTTTCTAGGATTTCGAGATACAAGCAGATCCCCTAATATCGACCAGAAGACCTGATCTTCTGATAGTTAACAAAAAGTGAGAACCTTCCGAATTTTGGACTTTGCCTTCCTGTCGGACGACAGAGTAAAAGACTACTGAAAAAGCTATGGAACATGAAGGTGACGGTGATACCATTTGTAATTGCTGCACTTGGAGCAATGCCTAAAGGATTAGTAAGGAGATTGAAAGAGTCGGAAATAGGATGAGTCGAGACCATCAAGAATACTGAAAAGAGTCCTGGAGACTTGAGAAGACTTGTCCCTCAGACTCCGGGGAAAGACCATCAGCTGAAGCTGGTGCAGAAACCTCGCAAAAATAATAATAACAACAACAATAATGATAATAATGATGATAAAAAGTAAATAATTATCAACAGACAGAATGATTGTCTGGTCAAGATGAACTCAAATAAAAAGCTCCAAAACGTCATCGGTGACTTATTAGAGTGGCTTTTAATTTCTGAAATATGAATAAGTAAACGTTTAGCCTTTAAACTCCTCTGTAAGCTGGCAGTCGATTGCTTTAATTCCAAGTTTAATGTCCATATTGGCTTTTCTGTTGTTATATATATATATATATATATATATATATATATATATATATGAACCTTCACATGACGTTAAATACTAAGGGACTTCACATGGCTCTGCTTTGGACCAGAACTGGTAACCTATTTTAGATTGACTAGTAAACTGGGGTTGTAAAATGCACCAACTGCACCGCTGCGGAGGGATAAGACCACCCTCCCCATCGAGTGTCCTGGATATGACACTAAGTAATCTGATGGTAAGGTTCAAGTGATGCTCGGTCTTTGGGGAATTCGGAGTACCCTTCATTGCCCTTGTTCTCAGGTCAACTCTGGCCCGGAATGGTGGCCCTTGATAAGGCCCTATCTATGGCTTAAATAGAACTAAACTGCATACTTATGATATACTGAATTGTTTGAATCAGAACTGTTTGACTAAACTAAATAGCTAGAAATAGAAATGTTTTTGACAATTAAACTGTGTACTTACATTTAAACTGCGTACTTATCCTAAACTGAATTGATTGAAATGAAAATACTTTTTGATATGCAAATTGTACTAACGTCAAACTAAATTGCTTAAAATAGAACTGTTTTGACATTTACCTGTGGGTAAACAAAATCTATACTTATACTAAACTGAATTAGCTGAATTAGAACTGTTTGACTGAACTGAATAGCTTGAGAATTAAACTATGTACTCATGCAAAACTGAATTGTTTGATATATAACTGATTATTTGTTTTAAAATGGATTTGGTGTTAAATAACCTATAAAGGTTGAAAACAGCCAACCAACCGATTTTAGAACTTTTGAGAGAGACGCATTCAAGTTTCGATTTGAGTTTTCTTTGGTTCGCATCTGTCGTCGGCTTAAGAAATTCAAAGAAAATTTTGCTTTTACACTTTGAACAACTTTTATCATTATTCAGTTGAAATAGGTATAAGATCTATTTTTTTCTTATCCTATCGAATTAACTATATTATTTTGGATCTTTTATAAAAAGAAACTTTTGGGGTCTTGTTTTTTTCAAACCGAGGGAATATAAATAAAATAAGAAATGATAGAGACATTTTCTATAACTAAAAATTTTAAAATACCGCTTTTATCAAATTTATTGAATTTAATTACAATATTCATTTTACATAACAACATTTAAAAATAGACTTTGCATTAATTTTGCAATAGTAAAAAGTAAAGTTAGCGACCATAGTCGAGGGTGACCCGAAGGCTCCCTTTTCGATAGCTACTACACCAAGGTGTAGGGGAGGGCGCTACTCCATTCCCAGGATTGCTCCACTTTACCCTTGAACCGTACAATGCTGAGTGTTAAGCAAGGTGGTATCAAGTACCATTTTTAAAGTCTTTGGTATGACTCGACCTGGGATTGAACCCAGGTCTCCCGGGCCATTGGCGAACACTCTAACCGCTGGGCCAATGTCCCGGTTTAATTTTGCAATAAAAAATCAAATTTTTTATCGTTTTAGTTTTTTTTTATGGTAATTAGAATTCAACATTTGTTTTTAACTAACTCAAAAAAAAAACCAACAAAAAACAACCAAAAAAAAGAATAAAACAGTGAACACAAATCAATTATAAAATTAATTTTATCAATATATTTGTTTTTATAAAAAACACTATCATAGAGAAAATATTAAAATAACTGTGGTAAACTTAGAACATTTCAAATCAATTCTTTTACACACACACACACACACACACACACACACACACACACACACACACATGTATATATATATATATATATGTATATATATATATATATATATATATATATATATATGTGTGTGTGTGTGTGTGAAAGATAGAGACAAACTTAACCCTGATCAACACCGTTATATTCTAAGAGTAATGCGCACGGAAACTCTCATATAAGCACTTATCTGACAAGGGATTTTAAAACGTATTATAATACAATTTAGATACATACACACACACACACACACATATATATATATATATATATATATATGCACTAAGGCATACAGATTTACTCCTAAAGACACCAGAATTATATTTTTTCAGCCATTCTCATACAATCAGAACACATATTATTAATTATTATCTATTACCATCTCCTGCAGCATTAAAACTCTGTAACCAAAACAATTAACATGTAGCAGTCCATCATTAACATATTGTAGTCTAAAATTAAAATCAGATTTTATATAGATGTAGGCAATTTTATTTTTGTTTACCAATTTTTGTAATATTTTTTTGTTAATAATAACCACTTTCAATGTATAAAATTCTGCAAAAAATTATTAAATCTTCGTAACCGGCCCATTGTTCTTGTGGGTAGAGTGTTCGCCAGTAGCCCGGAAGACCTGGGTTCAATATCAGGTCGAGTCATACCACAGACTCATAAAATGGTGCTTGATTCCTACTTGTTAGCGCTCAGCATTATAAGGTACGTATCAAGGGTAAAGTAAAACAATCTAAGGAAAAAAGTAGAACTCTCCACAACACATCGGTGTTAAGTGAGTTGTTGGCGACCGTAGTCATGGATGACCCAAAGGCTCCCTTTTCGATAGCAACTACACCAAAGGGGAGGGCGCTACTCCTTTCCCTTGATTGCTCCACTTTACCCTTGATTCTTATCTTAAAATGCTGAGTGTTAAGCAAGGTAGCATCAAGTACCATTTTAAAGTCTTTGGTATGACTCGACTTGGAATTGAACCCAGGTCTTCCGGGCCATTGGCGAACACTCTAACCATTATGCCAATATCTCGGTGTTGTAGCTATTGAAAATGGAGCCTTCAGGTTGCCCTCGACTACGGTTGCCAACTTTACCTATATTATTTTTAGTATAGGAGAAAATTATGTTTTATGAATTTTTTTTTGTGATTTATATAAATAACGGATGATACTGAATATAATGGTTTTACCAATAAAGAAATATTTAAGTTGACTTGTCATAGCATACAACTATTCTTGTAAAATAGTCAACTTTGATGTCCTGGCTGATCATAGAATAAAACTGAAAAAATGTGAAAAGAAGGATAAGTACCTTGACCTTGCAAGGGAATTGAAAAAACTGTGGAACATGCAGGTGACAATTATACCAATTGTAATTGGTGCGTTTGGAACAGTAACTAAAGGATTACTAAAGGGATTGGAGGACTTGGAAGTTGGCGGACGAGAGGAGACCATCCAAACGACAGCATTATTGAGAGCGGCCAGAATACTAAGAAGAGTCCTGGAGACTTGAGGAGACTTGCTGTCACTGATGTGAAAAGGTCTAATGAGGGAATAATAATAAATAATAATAATAATAATAATAATAATAATAATAATAATAATTCAAAAATAGATAAGACGCAGCAAAATAGCAAATGGAGGCTATGCGGCGACAGAGATGAAACCATCAATCACATAATAAGTGAATGCAGCAAATTAGCCAGAAAGAATATAAGACTAGACATGACTGGGGTCGGCAAGGTGATCCACTGGAAGATGTGCAAACAATTTAAATTTGACCATACAAACAAATGGTATATGCACAACCTAGAAGCTGTCTTAGAAAATAATACACATAAACTCCTATGGATTTTGACATACACAAGGATCACCTAATCTCGGTCAGAAGTCCAAACCTAATAATAATCAACAAAAAGAAGAGAACTTGCCAAATTGTCGACTGTGCTGTTCCGGTTGACCATAGAATGAAACTAAAAGAATGTGAAAAGTAGGACAAGTACCTCGACCTTGCTAGGGAATTGAAGAAACTATGGAACATGCAGGTGACAATTATACCAACTTTAATTGGTGCGTTTGGAACAGTAACTAAAGGATTACTAAAGGGACTGGAGGACTTGGAAGTTGGCGGACGAGAGGAGACCATCCAAACTAGTACATTATTGAGAACGGCCAGAATACTGAGAAGAGTCCTGGAGACTTGAGGAGACTTGCTGTCACTCAGACTGTAGTGAAAAACCATCAGCTTACGCTGATGTGAAAAACTCTAATGAGTAAATAATAATAATGATAATAATAATAATTGTTATTTTCATTATTATTATTATTTCATCTTGCCACTTAAGGCTTGGTTTCTAGACACAGCGCCAATTTCAAAAGATTTCCATCGGCAAACGAGAACAACCAGCAATCACGCCTTCTCTACGAGAGACAATGTTAATATCGCGAAACTTGATATAAACTCAGATGTTCGTTTTTGCCGACGGCATTTCGAAACCCCAGACGAAAAGTGTATTTTTTGGAATGGTTGATGGTGCCAGAGAGACGAGGAAAATACCAGCCGGAATCACGATAAGTGAAAAATATCAAGCCAGTAGACAGCATTCCGAGGAAATTCAATCATTTTATTTTACATACAACTCTGAACAGATTGCAACATATAAATCTGTTTAAGTAAATGATGTTTTAGAAGCAGAGATCAATGGTCCCGATCTTATTAATACGGAAGTATTGTTTTCAGTAGTAAAGTGTTGAGATTTTAAAATCAGATATCTACGGCAATTGTGAGCATTTTGTCTTTATCTCGCAAACAATTGGAGTCATCGAATTATCTACATGCCCTGTCAGAGGTATGTAGAATATATCGATTATATACCGTACAGACAGATAAAATTTCCTCTCACAAAAAAAAGTAGGGTGTCGTGGAAATGGTACTAAACAGCATCTGATGGTGAGACTCCATGTCTGAAGATATAGGGACATTGCCATTACTCCCAGGTCAACTCGGGAATTGTTGCATCTGTAAGAGTTCCATCCGTTGGTCAAATCTAAAATCATTCTTATTCAATGGGACTATGTGCGAAAGAGGGAAATGAATTAAAGCAAAGAAAAGAAATCTTCAGAAAAACAAAAACAAACTAAACTCAAAATATATAATTACAATTAACGCGATTCCGTTACTTATATGCAAAACATAATTCTAGACGGATAGGCATGCCGTTAAAATCAATCAATCAAATAATTAATCGAATTCTTTTATGCAAGTAGATATAAGATTTACAATCTTTCTGCTATAAAAACTAGAATTTACTTGTAAAGAAATCACAGCCCAGTCGGCTGGGGCTGTAGAATACACTGATTACATCTCTGAAGAGAGGTAAGACTCCCTCCTTCCAAAGAGTGTCCTAGATATGACATTAAACCATTTGATGGCGATTTTCCAGTCTTAGGGAAGTGGAGTACCATTTTATTGCCATTGCTTCCGGGTCCATTCTGGCTCAGAGTGTTAGCACCTGATATGGGCCTATCTATGGGTCAAATAGAACAAATTGTGAGCCAACAGTAATTGATGTTAGAGTGTAGCAGTTACATAACTATCCTTTAAACTATTTAATTGTGTGCAAAACAGAGCTGTTTCATTTTAAAATATCAATAAAATGTGTTTACAAATCACATATATATATTTAATATATATGTATAATAAGGGTGTGGTATTAGATAACCTTCAATGGTTGATATGCCATAAAACCCAACTAAAATAAATGCTATATATTCAATATATATATACAGTTGGGCATCATGGTTAGAGTGTTAGAGTGTAGACCTGTATTCAATCCCAGGTCAAGTCATACCAAAGACTCAAAAAATGTACTTGATGCCCCTTTGCTTAAATCTCAGCAGTATAAGGCAGGGATCAAGGGTAAAGTGGAGCAATCCAGGAAGGGAGTAGCACCCTCCCCTATACATTGGTGTAATAGCTATCGAAAAGGGAGCCTTTGGGTCACCCTCGACTAAGGTCGCCAACTTTTATTTACAGTTGGGCGGCAGACTTTCATTTCATCATGTTTGATTAAATAATAGATACACATTTTGTTTAAATAATTTTTTCAAGATCCTTTCAAGTTAGCCTAATAAGTGTCTTGGTTTCAGGTTGGAATTGTTGGATGAATTTACCAAATTGTACTGAGCACTTTTGGAACTTTCATAGGCCATCATCAACGGTTTAGAGTGTTTATCTTTTTTAATGTAGCTGATTTGTCTTTTTACACTTTTCAAGAAAATTGAAAGGATCTTAATATAATTACTTAGACGAAATGGGTCTTTATTATTTAATAAAACTTGTTTAAATGAAAGACAGCCGCTCTACTACACATACTTTAAAATACAAGATCCTGCAGCTCACCACGATAATGACACAAATTTATCGCTATAGTCTTATAAAAATACAAATCAACATCAATAAAGAAAAAAATGAACAACTAAATCCCTGATGATAGCCTATGAAAGGTTCAAAAGCGCCCGGAATAATTTATAAAAAGAAAATTTGTCTTTATTAAATTAAACATGATTTAAAATATATGAATAAAGATGATTGGCATGAAATAACACACATTGGCTGATATGCCATAAAACCAAACCAAACAAAATCAAATTTGCCCAGTCAGCTAGGCAGCTAGGGCTATAGAATACACTGACTGCACCTCTGCAGAGGGTTAAGACCCCCCCCTAACGAGTGCCCTGGATGATATGACACTAAACTATCTCATGGTGAGGTTCCAGCAGTGCTGGAGATTTGGGGAATGCGGAGTACCCCTTCATTGCCATCGCTCCCAGGTCCACTCTGGTCTGGAGTGGTAGCACCTGATAGGGCCCTATCTATGGGTTAAATAGAACTAACAGCATACTTATGCTAAAATTAATTGAGTAAACTAAATTGCTTAAAATAGAAACGTTTTTGACAATCAAACCGTACTTACATTTAAACTGCGTGCTTATGCTTAACATAATTATTTGAAATAGAACTGTTTTTCGACATTAAACTGTATTTACACTTAACTGAATTATTGCATATAACTGCTGGAATAGTTTGAAATAGAAATATTTTTGACAACTAAACTGTGTACTTATGCTAAACTGAATTGTTTTAAATAGAACAGATTATTTACATAAAAATGGATTTGGCGTTAAATAACCTACAAAGGTTGATATGCCATAAAACCAACCAAACCCAGACCCAACCCACAAAATCAAATGATATACATTTAATATAGGTTATTTAACACTACATCATGCTAATACATATATTTTTTAAAAATATATGTATAAGCGTGATGTAAGTGTTAAACAACCTACAAGAGTTGATATGCTATAAAACCAAAACAAATGGAATGATATTTATTTAAGTTATATGTATAAAAATATTTGGCTTTAAACAACATTCAATGCTTGATATGCCATCAAACCAAACCAATTCAAATGACATATATTTAATATATATGTATAAAAATGATAATTAAGTATTTTATTGCTATCCATCTTATGAGATGACTGACCAATTTTTATGATTTCAGCTTCAATAACCAGCTACAGCACGAATTGAAATACACCCTACTAAAGCCTGATTGTCACAGTTGGTGAATTTCAAAAATGCAATCTGGAAATGAGGACATTTTAGAAGAACGATGTGCAATAAAATTCTGTTTTAAATTTGGAAAAAATGCCACATAAACGTATGGAATGCTTCAGACTGCTTTTAGAGCATCTTCCAAGAATCGAGCATCAATTTTAGATTCAAGGAAGGCAGGGAGTCTGTGAGGGATGATGAGAGGTGTGGGAGGAGTAAGGAAGTCAATACACCAAAGCTGATTGGCCAAAGGGTTAGGTTTAGGGTTACTATGTTGAGGTTTTAAGGGAGGTCAGGAAGAGATTCCGTCGGAAGAGGCCAACACTCTTCAAATCGGGCTAGTGGCATTTCCACCAGGACAATGTACCAGTCTACAACTCCATCCTTGTCACAGACTATTTGACCAAGATAGGCATCAAGACAGTTCATCAGGCTCCCTATAGTCCAGACTTTTGCTTCTTCCCTAAGCTCAGAGGCTGTCGTTATGAGACAATTGAGGAGATTAATGAGGCTGTGACTAAGGTCATTGACAGGTTCACACAAGAGG